>JAANYP010000049.1:30405-188078 GCA_020465985.1 Centrapalus pauciflorus
CGAGCTATGCAAGAAACAGAGTTGTGGTTTGGATTCGGATTAAATCCCGAGCTATGCAAGAAACAGAGCCTTTCTGGTTTTGTTTGTCCATGAGCGTGACCGCGATCCTCTGATCGCTGCGATCCTCTGATCGCTGCGATCCTCTGATCGCTGCGATCCTCTGATCGCTGCGATCCTCTGATCCTCTGATCGCTGCGATCGCGATGTTCTTGAGTGATCCCGAGTCGCGTTGCTTTTAAGCGCGATGGGTCGCGGCGCGGTTCAGATGAGCGCGGTCGGGATCGGCGAGCGCGACCGCAGTAGGTCGGGCACGACCATGATTCGGTAAGCGCGGTCGCGATCCGGCTAGGGTAAGGGTTAGGGTTTTGGGCATTATGATTCTTGTGTTTGGGTATTCGGGTTGTGTATGTGTTTCTTGGGAATTATGTATACAGTTATTGGGTTGTGATTGTGATATCGAGTCGTTGTGTCGTGATTCCAGGGTCTCGAGTTGATAATGTTGGGAACGGGCAGGGAACCGAGACTTAAGTAGTAAGACTTCAGGATCAGGTGAGTTTGCATGTTTTTCAGAGATACTTATCCGATTATTTATTTATACTTGCATGATCTTTTACTGAGCTTTTTATGAGATTATTACGAGTTTTATATCGAGATATTATCATGCATGTATTATTGAGCTTTATTATGAACTGTGTTTACTTATATGAGATTTGGGACACACGAGCTACCGAGTTACTAAATCGTACGGCTGTGCAGGGGTTGGGTCACTCCCGATTCCCTTTTAAGTCCTGACGACTGCTTTGTGCGGTCTAGGGATTTGGGTACGTGGATTCATCCACACGGGTTGAGTACCTATCTGAGATACCTTTGTGGGATCTCATATACTTGTCCAGTGAACGCGTTATTATCGAGATTACTTTGTATATAGTTTTTATAATCGTACACTAACACTTGTATTGTCACCAGCTAAGCTGACCTAGTGTTTTAAATGTGTGTGTCTCAGGTGACCGGAGCGCTAGTAGGCCTGCTGGACCCAAGTAAGTTTACCTTGTTGTGTTCAAGGAGTCATTAGCTACCACCTGTAGAGGTAGTTTAATTTTGGGGACTGTATGTTTATACATCGGATGTAATCAGGGATTTCCGTGACTTGTAATGTAAAATAAAGTTTAAATTGCCGGGGTTTCCACGTGTATGTATTGGGACTAGCTAGAGATTACTATATTATATTCCTGTTGATGTGGTATTAATGTGGCATTGGGGATTAGTTCGAGGGTGTTACACTTGCCATGAAGGGCTAGTCAGCAGATTGCAACCAGTTCATAAAGTTGCAAGTCATTTTATTAAAAAAACTCTTTTTGATAAGTTTTAGTCATTTTGAGATATTTTGTGCGATGACAATTGGTTGGAAATTTTAATCACAAAAATGATCTAACTTGAGGGTTTTTTGTGCAAATTTTCTTTACATACTTTTTATAATTTCTTTTATGTTTCATTGAAAAATACATGTTGACATTCCGATATAAGCATAAAATAAATTATATTATTCATCTAAATATGGAATGTTGCCAACAATCACATCTTTCTTTATGACTTTTAAAAAATTATATGCAAGAGAATGAGCATCTCGTTAACCAAAATTTATTTGTCGCGTCGCCACTTTGCGCGGGTACTACACTAGTGTGTGTATGTGTGTCTATATATATATATATATATATATATATATATATATATATATATATATATATATATATATATATATATATATATATATATATATATATATATATATGTTCGGGATCAATAGGGTACCATGTTAGACTGGGAAACCGGAGTCCACTAATGTTTGGTTACAAGTACAAAAGGGTATTATAGTCAATTTTGATTTATTCTAATTAACATATGATAATCATTGATTGTGTAAATCCCTTAATTTTAGGGATATGATACGCACGAATCTGCAACCATTCTTCTTGATCGAAATTTTTTTTCTGATTAAATCCAAACATACTGCAATCGATGGATGGAGAGGCACATTACAATGTTCAAATGGATCCGGCAATGAGTCCTTGTGAACATGTTCAACCCGACTTGTGCAACGATGGTATTTTTTGTTTTAATCAATTTGTTCTCGGAGTTTTGGTTAGTTATGGGATTTTGTACATGTTCGTTCAATATTTATGGATCGCTAATGTGTTACAGTACATTATGTGTTAATAATTGTACTCTGAAGGTCTTATCGAACATGTTCAATTGGGATATTGAACATGTGCAATGTAACGTGGATTGCTTTTAAAACATTTTGAAGAATTTGAACATATGCAGCAATGGAATTTTATATTGGTAAAACACATTTAACATTTGCATTATCGGACATGTGCAAATATACATATGCAGTGTTGAAAATATGCATGCAAATAATGATACTGAACATGTTCGATATAATGGGAATTGCATTTAAAACCTTATTTGAAGAATTTGAACATCTGCAGTAAGGGCATATGTATGGATTAAACACAATTAACATGTACATTACTCAACATTTGCAAATATATGTGTGCAGAATTAGAAATAAGTAAAAGAACAATGTCGCCATATAACATATTGAACATGTGCAATAACATAAAAATATTGTTTTGGTTGTGAACATGTTCACAGAATTACAGTGTTCAATACCTAGAATAACATGTGCAGTAATTGGACAATTATTTTTTCAAATTTAAATGTATTGAATACATAGTTTAATTTCTATATTATTGAATACATAAAAAACCTAACATTCAAATATGTTGGACAGGTATTTTTTTTTCTCACATGTGCATGTGCATGTACCTGTACAATAGTTTAATTTCTATATTAGATGACTTCAGTTTTTATATTTTGTAGGTGTAGTCGATCAAAATGAAACACTTGTTGAAGAGGATTGGAAACAAGTATTGACCAATGTGAAGTGAATGGTAACTCAAGATGGATTTTTTTCATTTACTTGTATGTTTTTAAAATATGATTTTTAATTAAATGCATTATAATTTACTTGTTCATTGGAATTAGACAAGAGAGACAGAAATGATGACGAAAATTTATCAGTAGTGACAAATTCGCCTTGTGGTAATACATATTGGACACCGAAAAGAGAATGTTTGAATGTGCCAGTACATGGAAGTGTTTTCGATAGTCTTGAAACGGCTATAATTGCATACGAGTAGTATGCAAAATCTGTGGGATTCACAACACGTCGATCCACAGAAAAACGAGCAAGAGATGGGACAACAACACTAAAAAAGGTTGTATGTAGTCATTCAGGTAAGGAATGTGATTGAACATACACTACTGATGAAGGAGTATCAAAATCAAATAAGTGTAGTAGGCCATCTAGTAGGATAGGATGTTGTGCTCAAATCACATTTAGATATTTGAGTAGCGGTAGGTATATAGTGAAAGGGTTTGTTGAGATGTATAAAAACCCAATGGTACCAAAAAAGGATAGGTATCTAATGCGCACTAATAGGAAACTAGACTATGAAAAATAATGTTTTATATATGATATGTCAAATATGAATATAGGTGCAGTTAACGCCCACAAGATAGTTTCTCAGATGTGTGGAGAATACGATAAAGCTGGTGCAACGAAAACAAATTTCAAAAACTTTGTGTATGACATTAAGTGTTTCATGGGCGAGAAAGATGCACAAATGGTTGTTGACAAAATGGAAAGTGCTAAGAAGTCTGGATTTTATAGTTTTGAGTATACGTGGGCGGCCGATAGGTCTCTATTAGGGATGTTCTAGGCAGATGAAACGCGAAAGAATAACTACGATGCATTTGGTGACATAGTATCATCGATGCCACGTATCGTACAAACAAGTAACTTTCATGACTTTTTTCAATTATTTATTTTAAAATGTATAACTTTTAGAGTGTAGTTGATTGATAATTAATGAGCAGATACAATATGGTTTTTGTTCCTTTTATTGGCAAAAACAATCACAAATAGTGTGTGACATTTGGTGTTGGCCTTCTAGAGAATGAGGAAACTATTACGTACGTATGGCTACTAAAGATATTTCTAAAGACATTTGGACGAGAGCATGTTGTTATGGTTATGGATCAGGTTCCGTCCATGAAGAGTGCAATAGAATAAGTGTTCAAAACAGCTCGACATCGTTTTTGCATGTGGCATATAACACAAAAATACCAATTAAGGTTGGTTGCAGTTGATAACCAATTTTACATTCACATTCATTGTTGATAAGAAATGCGTAATAAAATTGTTTTTGATTTTGTGCATTGTTTTACAGCTAGGATATTCGCTGATAGCCAATTCAGAGATCGATTCAACAATATTGTTTAGACTTCTTTATCTAGTGAATCAGAATTCGAAAATAATGGAGAAGCATGATAAAAGATTATGGACTTGATCAGGATAAGTGGATGAATGACATGTTCAACATCAGATTTCAATGGATATCGTCATTCTTCAATGATGTTATTTTGGCTGATGCGGACAACGTCAATGTCGGAGAGTGAAAACAACTTCTTTGGGCATTTAATAACTGGTGGTTCAACGCTTGTGGAGTTCATGAGTAGGTATGATTATGCCATGTTCAAACAACGTGATAATCAGCGTACACTAGAAGATTAAAGATGTCGTTGTCAGTTGAAAAAACAGCACTGGATGTGTACACAAATGAAATATTTACATCCGTGCAAGATGAGATTGTTGCGTCATCAACAAGCATTGTGAAAGAGGGCGATACATATGTTTGCATTGTTCAAGATTCTGAACACAGTGATACCCACAAGGTGTAGTAATCACAATAAAGTTTGAAAAAATAAACTATAAAAGTTTTAACAAACTGATATGTGAAAATAAATTATTTTGCAGGTGTTGTATACTCCATTAGACAGTGAAATAATGTGTACATGCAAGTTGTTTGAGCGAATTGGTATACTTTGCAGACATATCTATTATGTGTTTAAGGCATTTAGGAATTCTAATGTTCCAGAAAAGTACATACTCACACTTTGGACAAGGAATGCCTTTCATTTTCCGTTGTTGAAAATGGACCAGACATGTCAAAGGCAAAATGCAGCTGAAAAAATCATGATGCGAATGTCTTTGTCGATAAGATCTTTGGTATATCGTATTGGAAACGACCCAGATAAGTTACAAATGTTAAGCGATGCATGGGATGATACAGTTAATAAATTAGAGCTTAACCCTGGAAATCAGCATTCAAATAAAACGTCGGTGCTAGAAAGCGTTATTGGAATTGCTCAACCAGCTGAAATTAGTGTACTTGTTCCAACAGGCATACGAAACAAGGGGTGTGCAAAACACAAGAGACTGGTCGGAGAGAGTGAAAAGGCGGTTAACAATGCATCAAAACAGAAGAGAGTGTGTAATATGTGCAACGAGGCATCGTATCATGATTCAATAAATTGTCCGATGAAGAAATGATTTTTGAATTTTTTTTGTTTTTTCCTTTTTAGTATTTGTTATGCGTATTTGCAATTCAATATGACTTAATGCTTTTAGATTTTCGTAAATATGTGTGATTTTATTTGGAACTTGATGTGTTATTGAATGATTAAGTTATAATTTAAAATATGTTAACGTTTTTGTTTGTATTGTCGGAATTTTATAACAAATTATGTTCTTATTTGTTTAGTTTTTTTTAAGAAAAAGATTTGTTTCCAATTTATGAGTGTGTTGAACGTGTGCATTGAATATATACTTATTTATAACCAATTATGACATAAATTTTAAGTACAACAAACGTTGAACAAGTCCATTAGAAAATATGGTTTATAATAAAATTTGGATTTGTGTGTAGCCTTGCTAAACGGAGATTGAACATGTGGCTTGAAAAGATAAAAAGAATAAGTGCATATAAACCATAATGGGAAACCATTTCGAAAACACAACATCATTTGTAATATGAAAAAACATCTGTTACTGAACATGTGCAAAGGACTAGTTTACTATAAAAGAATAGAGAATATATTGAACATGTGCATTAAAAAATATGACATAATGAACATATGCAATGTTATCATTCAGCCATTGAGTAAACAGTATAACAAGAGTACTAAAAAAGCAAAATTTAATCAAAAGCATACTAAAATATCAATAGAAACAAAAATATACTATAATTCTAAAGGTTTTTATTGCATTGTTGGAAAACAAACCACCCAAAAATAAAACATATTCGTTTTGTCATACTATGATTCTAAATCAAGCGTCTGAAGATGTTACCGAATACAGCATGAATCTATATTTTAACCATCAACTTTCGGTTTGCTTCCATACGCTCATGCTTCATTAACTCAGCAACTCTTTCTAAGTGTTCTTTCTCCGACTTCTTCAACATGTCATGGTAATCAGCTTCCTCCAAGACATCATCTCTTCGCTTGTTCATGGTGTGCAACAGAATCTTTGCAAGAAACCGTACTCGTAAGTCATTAAATATCCTCGCCTAACGTGGACCCTCTGTTGATAGACCGGAATGCCATTCTTTAACTGTTGAACCTTTGAACGTCTCAAGATGGCGCATCATAAAAACTAGAGACTCTCTGTCATATGAGTTTGTCATCCACATAGGTTGTAGCACACATGCATTCATAACCTTAACTGATTTGGCTTTAGGATGTTCCCAGTCTTCGAGATACCGTGCAAACAGAGTCTTCGAGATACCGTGCAAACAGTTATTGTTGATATCATTTATGTCAATTGATTAGTAAGATATAATGTAGATTAACATATAACATGATAAATTAACATTTTAAATTAACATATATGTAGATTACCAATAAATTCGGTATTCCACGATAGTATACATCTACCGGTAGTTCGGACCTCATGTGATGTAGGATTTGATATGCGTTTGCTTTGAGGTTAAAGCAACAAACGAATTGAAGGCCGTCGGTTATAATGGGGAAAAAACATAGCAATGAAGTAAAACTAATATCAGACATTAATATGAAAAACGGTAATTAAAACATCATTGTTTTGTCTATATTCGAATATAATTTGTACCATATCAACAGCTTTCATGTCCCAGAAATTAAAATGGAGTCTCAGACAATCGAGCATGTTCTTTACGAATTCTGGATATGCTTGCTGAAGGGTGATTGTGCTTTTAATCAAAGCTTCAGGCTATTTTGATATACATAAAAGTTAATTACATATTAAAACAAAAAGTCAGAATTATAAATAAAATGAATTTGCAGTGTGTTGATGGTAAACCAAATGTTCAATAAAAGCAACATAAAAAGTTCAAATGTATAATGAAATTGCTGAACATGTGCATACACGTAGGGAATATACGGAACATGTCAATACACAGAGGGAATTGCATCTTAAAACATAGTGTAGAATTTGAACATGTGCAGAACATGAGTAATTAGGGGCACAACAGACCTCTGAACACATTTAGTACTGCACAGTCTCAGTATTGGTATTGCACATGTGCAGTAGAGAACATGTGCAGTAGTGAACACATTTAGTACTGCACATGTGTAGTAGTGGACACATTTAGTACTGCACATGTGCAGTACTCTACATTTTCAGATTTCAACATGTGCAATATACATGTAAAACCCTCAAAATGAGACTGAGCTTGGCTTAGTTATGGACTCCTCAAACTGAGACTCATTTAAGTCTAAGTCATGGACTCAATAGCAAACACTCAACTTTCTGTTTTGCTGTTACATTCTAGTAACAATTGAATAATTTAATGGGAATTTTGGATGCTTAAAACAAAAAGTAAAATTTGAAAAAAAAAATAATTAATAATGAATGACGTATAAAATATACGAGTATGTTACTATCAAGGAAAAGACGGAACGGTGACGAAGGGCTTCTGTATTTTTCATCTTTGTTTAATACTAATGTCCAAACATCAAGCACTGATGTATCCACATAGCATCCAGGCATCATCGATTCAAAAGTTACACGTTGAAACTTAATTGCATCACTGGCTTGGAACAAAAAATGTCTGCAATGTTGATATTAGTAATTATGTAATGTCATGGTGCACATGTACAGTGAGTAACATCAGCATGCATTAAAACAATAAGAGCATACTTTCTTTCTGAGTGCAAAAATAGTATCCTCCAGCTTTACTTCTGCCATATCCAGGGGTTTGAAAATGTTTATTTCACGACTAACATACGGAGACTTCAAAGCAGGCCCTACTGATCTTTTGCTCTTTGGGTCTTGCTAACAATTTTATGACGGGCAGAAGTTGGAGTAATCAATTGGGTGCTTGGTTTCTCCGGAAGAGTAAACTTGACTCCTTTCTCTTTGTTTTTAACTTTAATGATTAACATGATTCAAAAACATTAATACATAGTTATGGGAATCATAAAAACAGTAAAGAAAAAAGAACATAAATATAAAGTTAAAATTTGGGAGTGTAATTGATTATACTTGGTAACAGTTTTATGGACGTTAGTGGGACTGGCGATAAGATTTCTACTATTTTCCCGGTGGATTTCAATGTATTTATTGAATGTGAAATTTGTAAACAAAGATTGAAGTTAGAATAAGAAATATGCATTTATAAAGTGCTGTGAACATGTTTTTTCATATACGCACAATTCTGAACATGTTCAATTATATTAATATTGCATGTCAATATTATGTGATGATTGTAATAAATATTATGCAGCAATAGTAAATTATTTTGATATACAATATCAAGTAAAACACGTCTTCACCAGTGTATGAAACACTTAAATACATAACCTTGTATTACAATTAACAAACTTTTTCAAAAAATATATTGTTTTTTTTTAAAACATAATCATATCCAAAATATTTATGTAAACGTGGTGATTTACATATAAGAAATGTCTAATCATATTTTTAAAACATACGAGCCGATCTTGTAGAGGTTTGTGCCATGTTTGCAGCTGGGATTGTTGTAAAAAATACAAGTAAATAAATTATATAACGTATTAACAAGTTTTAAGTAGTATTAAAGAGTGATAAGTGTCTACCGGGTGATTGCATTTGAGCTTGCACAATGTTGACCGATTCAGTCGGATGTTCTTGTGAAAGCCCAAGAGAAAAACTCGGGGCCTGGAAATCTGTTGTTCTAACGTCAATTGATTTCATGTGTATACTCCTAGTGGCTGAATCTTCCTCTGCCTTCCTAATTTTATCCTTCACCTCCTCAAGTACTCCCGGCTTAGCAAAGAATTGAGTAAGCGACTAATCCACTTTTGAAAGTTCCACATTAGAACACGATGGATTTGCCATTGATTTGGGAATTTTCTGCATGACTTTTAATGTTTCTGGTAGCGGCTCGTCCGAACATGAAAAGAAGCTGGCTATGATGTTTTTCCTTTGAATGATGCCTGTGTTCTCCGAGAATGCATTCAAAGCTTCTTCTGCAAGTTGGTTGGCTACGCTTTTGCACCAACTAATGTTGCAATACACTCGTCCATCAACCCTATATAATACTGCATTGTAGATAAAGTGAGTGGTGATTAATCACATGAGTTGACTTGTCCATTAAAGAAATATAATACTGCATTGCACAAGTGCACTGAAACATACCTTATCATCCTTTTCTCCTGCTCATGTTTCGTTATCCGGTTCGTTTGCATCAGAATTGTCACTTTCTTCATCATCATTATCTGAGAAAAAAAGCAATAAATGAAGCAGCATATGAAATATATATATATATATACCGGACTGTCACACCCCGTTACCCCGGTTGGCAACGAAGCGTGACGTCGCGGAAGCGTAACCATAATCATAACGAACGACCACTATATGGACGTTTTTCAAAAATGCATTGATTTAACTTCATATATAAATATTGTTTTACATAACCAAAATACAGCGTAAGTAGTTCTTAAAATACTAACATTTAAATACACAATTTAGTTTATCCGAAAAGATGCAAATAAATCTCCGAATTTGAAAACGATGCGACTCCAAAATGAACGGAAGCCTTGGAATACTTCCGATAAATGTGCATGTCTCAAACACCTGAAAATACATGCTAAAATACGTTAACAAATTGTTGGTGAGCTCATAGGTTTACGCGAAAAGACCAGTTGTATGGACATTATCAGATGAGTTGAGTTTATAAAATCATAAATTCCGTGTATGTATTACATAAACCATAATGCAACCGAAGCTTAATTAAAATGAGTTTGCCCTGTGCAGTATCCCCGACTGTAATACCGTGTGTTGAATATATATGCACTCGCTGTTAGCCGACCCGAACTAACCCGAATGGGGACATGACTCCCAATAGATCTATCCACAATATATTCGCGCTTACAAATAAATGCAATTAACGGTTCATGATTTGAGGGCTGATGGATCCAAACATTTAATACATATAAGAAATAAACGGTTTTGATGTCCATATGAAAACAGTGCATGTATTTCCACCCCAAAAGAGAGTGAAAATAGGGGCTATGAAGACTCACCGAGCGTGTGATGGCAAAAACAAGCGAAAAATGTTTTTTTTCGTAAGTTGATGGATGGTGCACCGAGCGAGATTAATCGAGCCCTAAATAATAATAGGGACTTAATATCTCTAATATATGATAATATATATATTTATAGATTTTTATGTCTTAAATCACCCAACATTACAAGTTTATAATTAAAACCCGCTTAAAACGTCAAGTTTATATATATATATATATATATATATATATATATATATATATATATATATATATATATATATATAATTTTCCAGCTTTTTCGAAGGTTTTTCGGCCTACTTTGAGGCTGTTTTTGACCAAGCTCCAAAACGTTTTAGGCTTTGGTTTTCTAGGACATTAAACTACTATATACAAAGGATTTTTAGAATCAAGAACGGCCATTTTTCGAGATGTTTAGGTTGGTGAAAAAGCTTGTTAAAAACCCTATGTTGGCCATTTTTGAGCTGTCAAACTTTCGGTTTCCCAAATAATTTCTGGAGGTCTTAAACTCCAAAATAAATTATGAAAACTTCCAGATCTATAGTTAAGACATAGATCTAACTTTTGAGACAAGAATCAACTCATTTCGATAAGTTATGAACTAGTTATGATTTTTCAAAGTCGATATAAACTTTCTGCCGAAAATCCGCAGTTTATAAACTTGAAATAACTTATGATTCTTGTTGTTTATTCAAAGACTACTTGTATAAAAGTTATAAAACACATATAGATCACATGTTTTCATAATATTAACATTTTTATAATGTGTTCATATATTCATAAACACATTTAAAGAAACAACTTAAAAACAAAAACTAGAAATTTATAAACTTGAGTTTTATGAAACTTGTTGTTGTTGGTGATTATATATATTATGCAAGACTTATATAAACATAAATGTAAGATGAAATAAGTTAGTATTTACTTACTTTGAAGTGTTTAGAGTATGATTTTGAGTAGAAGTTGAAATCCTTGCAAGATATGCACCAAAACACTTGAATTTCTTAAAGAACACTTGAAGAACACTTGAATGAAAAGGTTTTTGATGTGTGTGTGTATAGATCCGGTTTTTAGAGAGAAAAAAGAGGGATTTTGGTGTGAAAATAATGAAAGGGAAGCTCTCTATTTATAGGAAAAGTCTTGGTCTTTCAAATGGAGGTTGAGTGCACACTTGGTTGAATTGAAAGAGAATGGTGAAATGAAAGGGAATGGAGAAAGGAGATTTGATGTAGATGGTGCATGGTCTTCTTAATATAAAATTGAAAATCAAGTGTGTGTGTGTGTACTATGAGGGCTGGCCATGTGAAGGTATTTTCCATGTATTTTACATTTTTTTTTGTATAAAAGTATTTACAAATGTATTCTTGTATTTCCCTTTTCTTGTAATTTCATAAATACTTTTAGATGCATTGTTTTAATGAATTGTTTTAGTCTTGCATAATTAATGTTAAGTAATTGTATTAGTGTATGATTAGTGTCACTAATCATAATTTAATTATGTACTTAGTTGAATTATTCCCTCATATCGTAAATTGATCGGATTAATTGATTTCCCGATTCATCGCACCGATGAATTTGATTCTAATTGAATTGAATTTTCTAATAAACCTTGTTAATCACTTGATTAATTTCTAATGACCACTGATTAGGTTATAATTGGCTATTAAATACAGATTAGGCCATTGTTGCTAACCTGGTTTAGTGCCGGATGTTACACGGACATAAAGAAAAAAATTGTCATGTTATTCATTAGTTAACATGTGCGTTAAAATCTATACGAATGAACACACATGATTGAACATGTCTGTTACTGTTAGACCAACAATGTCTGTTTGAACATGTGCAAATTGAAACTAATCTACATGAATAATTGAAAAATGATAATAATCTAAATGATTAATCGAATACAAAAGAGATAGGTATGTACTGTTTGAACATGTGTGATACCTTATTATTCATTCATTTTGTGTGATACTTTCTTATTCATTATAAAAATCTGTCAAATAAAAATAAATTGACATTTGAATACATGTTCCTGCATCATTGGTCGCTCATGAACCCGTTATCCCCTCAATCCGACAGAGACTGAATCCACCATTCACAATTTCATGGATCTCACGGTCACGGATGGTCTTCGTGTCCCAACATTTGAACACCCCTATCGACTTGTCAATCGGAAACGAGACGCAACGTGCTGAATAATTAAAATTTGCAACACATCAATCATACATATATGACCAGGAAAAAAATAATGATGATCATACCATCAAGATTATCATGGGTCCTGCGTAACTGCAAATTTCGGCATCTCTATTCCAGTCCCTCTTCGATGCCTTCAACAACTCAATGAAATACGAAAACCAACCCATGTGGTGTATTTCACTAGTGTTTTTTATGTTTGGTAGGATAACTTGGTTTACACCTCCGTTCTTTGTACATCTAGCAAAAACGGATGTATAGAGCATCAAGAAATTTTAACTTGAAAAGACGACCCACATTGTTATCCCGATTTATGACTTCCAACACATCCTTTGAGTTGAACTTCCCAGATGATCTCCCGAATTGATTCCTACCCATTGAAAATCCCATCAGTTGATTAATATCATCGCTTGTAATGGGTATGTTACCATTTACGGTTCGAATGGCTAACAGTTTTTCGTCAAAGTTGTCAAGGACCCAATATCCCAGCCCCCCGGGTATCTCTTTGATCTTCAGCGAAAGGATATTACCGAATCCCATTTTTTAATCACCTTTTGTTGTTCCAGATTAAAAATGTTAATGGTTGCTGCCAACAAAATGGGGGAACTTCTGATTGCAACCTTTAAATCATGTTTGGTTTTTCAGTGTTGAAATCAACATTCATTTGCCTTTGTCTCTTGACTTCATTTATATTTGGACTGTTGTTTTTCTCCCGTATCCTGATTGTCTTTCTTTTGTGTTGTTTCCTATGTTCTGCTCTTGGGGACTGATCTGTAATAAGTTATTAGAATATTACATTAATAAAAAGAGTGGTTTGCTGTTAATATGTGCTACATGGATACTGAACATGTTCAACTAGTGCATTATAAAATGTACTGAACAATCAACCTTATGTTTTGTATGAATAAACTTTCTGGTTTGATGTTAAGATTTGAATCATGAACATTGCACATGTTCAATTCGTGCATTATAATATTACTAAACATACACGTACTGTAGTGTGCAATATCATCAATCGACAATGACACATGTAGAAAAGGATGATGAACAAAGGTCTCATTTTTGTGGGTTTACATGTACATTGCACATGTTCAAAACTGAAAATGTTCTATATTGCACATGTGGAATATAATAGATACCTGGTGACATGGAAAGCTTGTTTTTCGAGAACAATGTCAGGCATCAAAAATCAGAATGCAAGAACCTTTCCATGACTACTAAAGGCGATGAATTACTAGGTTATGCAGAATGTCATCATATATTTGTATATTTTCATTTTTGAGGTGAATCTATTGGGATGCTGGTGGCTCCCTATGGTTATTTTCTTGCGTGTCCACCTTCTTAGATTGCAAATTAAATGGTTGAGCGATCAGACGTATTATAAGAATATTTTTCATACACTGTGAATATGGAAATTTTATGCAACTGATTCTAGGGATTGGACAAGTACCAATGAATAAATAAAGAACGGTATTTGCTTATTTGATTCATGAATGAATACATATTAACTTAAATAATTATAATAGATGCTGAACATGTTCATTTGTGCAATATAATAGATACGAACATGTTTTTAGTAACAGAGCATGTACAATTTGAATGTACTAATAATGTGCAATATATTGAAGAAATTAAACATGTGCAGTAATTAAATTGTACCTGAGTGTAGATCTTGCTCGTGTTCCGATCTTTTGGATGTGTGTTTGGTACGTATGATTTTGTCTAACTTTTCTTTTCCTTTCGAACGGCTAGATTTCCGTTCTTTAATCATTGTGTTACAGGAAGTTAAATAAAACAAATTTTACAAAATAAAATATTAAAATGTGGCATATAGATTTGAAATACAAAAGTAATTATACCTGAATCTTGTACATGCACCTCTAGTTTAGACGTAGTTTGATTATCCATGATCTGGTCTTGTTTTTCCTTTCATTCAGATCGAGTAAGTTTTCGTTCTTGGTTTTTAACGAAAGATTACATTAAAATTCATGAATACAGGCATAGTATGCAAGGTAACGATATGTATGATTCGTGATATGTAGTAAGATTGATATATTATGTATATGTCGAAGTTTTAAGTGTGCTGACAACCGTATTATATTATTAGTAAATAATATAATATGTCTTTGTTCATGATCTATTTTCTCTCAAAAATATAAGCATGTTCATGATATGCAGTTGTACATAATAAATTCCATTAATAAAATATGTTAAAGTACTTAATATATAGTAAATGACAATACCTTGAGTTTCCAATACAAAGGTGCCGCTAGAATTAGATTCAGTGTCTTCATCTCCTGGTAATGAGATCGCTTCATCAGGAGAGTGTTATGAAACGTGAATTTGTTTTTGGGCCTTGTTTGTACCATCTACACAATTACACAAATAACGAAAACACGACATAACAATAATCATACTTATATTGAATCTTAATTACTACTTTTGCTTCTAACTGAACATGTGCAATAAGAATAAAGTACCCATAATACAAATAAGGTGGAAAAAAGATCCATGTAATGAACATGATCAATAAAAAAGCACATATAAGACATACATTCTAGTGTTGAGCTATATGCAAGAAGATCATCAAGAACAGGGAAGCTCCTGAATTTGCTGCTTAATTACTACTTATTGATTAGCATTCATTATTGATCAGCATTAGTGTTGAGCTATATGCAAGAAGAAACCCCCATCACCATCGAACATGTGCAAACAGGAACATATATTCTAGTGTTGATCTATATGCAAGAAGAAACCCCCATCACTATCGAACAAGTGCGAACAGGAACATACATTCTAATGTTGAGCTATATGCAAGAAGAAACCCCCATCACTGTTGAACATGTGCAAACAGGAACATGTGCAACAAGAACATGTGAAAATGTTGAGCATAACTAAGAGTGTTCTATCAAAAGTGTGCTCATTCTTTTATTACATCACCATACACATGTAAAACCTACGAAATGAATTGCATCTAAACCATAGTTTAGGTTTCATTTGAATACACAGATTCATTTTGGAAAATGCAAAACCTAAGTTTTGAACATGTGCAAAACGTAAAAAGCATATAAACTTGCCTATAAAAAGCATTAAAAACCTAATATAAGGAATTGCATATAAAGCCATTCAAACATTGCAATGAGTGAACAAGTGCAAAACCTAACATTCATTCAAATATCTTGCACATTGCACATGTGCAAAAGGGATTACATGATTAAATTGTATAATTCGATAATATAAAACCAAAATGGGTATAGAACAAAGGGAATTCCATATGGGTTTTCAATGCTTGAGTTGCTGAAACAACAAATGAAACGAAACAATATGTATCAATCTGATTATGAAGAACTCGAATTCGTATAATCAAACGAAACTATATGAAACTTATCGTTAATCGATTCAAAGCACCCACCGGAATTCCTTCGGGAATGCGATGAAGACGAGGGTTGGGTTTGGAGCAGACGAACAGCTTAAAGCCGGGAACAATGGTGGGAAATCACTGAAATGGGCAGCGGGAGTAAACTGAAAGTGAGAAATTATTGGGATTGATAGAATATTTGATTCTCATTTAAAGTTTTTCATTCCGAGATTACCCACACATCAAAAACGACGTTGGATCTATTTTAACAAATTTTTGGGTATCCATTTTAACAAATTTTTGGGTATTAAATAATCATTTTAATGCAAAAATGATTGGTTGTGAACGGTACCCCGGTACCCCAGTCTAACTTGGTACCTTATTGATCTTGAATATATATATATATATATATATATATATATATATATATATATATATATATATATATATATATATAATCAGGTTCATCAGCGTACCTATGAGATTCCAGCGTACCCTAATGTGAATGATCATTCACATGTATTTTTTTAATAAACATGTATAAGACAACATTATAATATATTTTTTCAAAAGGAGCAACATCATAAATCTTGTGAATGCTAAAAAAAATCATGTGAATGGTCATTCACACCATTCACATTGTGTGAAATGACCATTCATATGGATGGCCATTTACATAAATATGCATTGAGCATTCACATAATTTTTAAGGACACAGAAAGTGTGAATGTATGTGAAATTCATATATCATGCGTATAACATTAAATTAAACATAGTTATGAGGAAAAAATTTAAAAAAAAAGTTTTTTAAGGTTGGTACCTTCGGCTGCACTTGATTTCGAGAAGTACCTTTTCGAACCTGACTCTATATATATATATATATATATATATATATATATATATATATATATATATATATATATATATATATATATATATATATATATATATATATATATATATATATATATATATATATATATATATATAGGGTCGGGATCCATGGGGTACCAAGTTAGACTGGGGAACCGGAGTCCGGTAGTGTTTGGTTACAAATGCAAAAGGGTATTATAGACAATTTTGATTTATTCTAAATTAAGGATAAATATCATGGATTTTATAAATCCCTTAATTTAAGGAATCTGATACGTATCTAAAGCCTCCATGACCGTTTCTTCCTAATAAATCTCTTCCATGATCGTTTCTTCTCCATCCCTTCTGGTCGATTGTTTTTTTCTTTCTGATTAAACCAAAACAGAGTGCAATCGATGGATAGAGAGACAAATAGGGATGCTCAACTGGATCCTGCAATAATTCCGACTGAACATGTTCATCACGACTTGTGCAACAACGGTTTGTTTGGTTATAAACAATCTTTTCAATGTTTTTTCTTGTTTATTGCTGGATTTTTAACATCATGCATATGTGTATCGTAAGGAAAGAAGGTCGAAGGGGTCTGTTCAATTCCTATTGCACATATTCTATTTTGACAGTGTAATTGAACATGTTCAATTACGATATTGAATACATAAAAATAACGTCCAGACATTTTATGTCATTTTTTGGCTCGATTTGAGTGCAAATATAGGTATATGGTATTGAAAAAAATTAAAGTATTCCTAATGCACAAGTTCATCGAGAAGGGGAATGCATCATAAACCTTATTTGAGGGTTTTGAACATGTGCATTTAGTTTTCATTTATATTGCAGGAAAAAACAATTAACATATGTATTAGTGTAATTTTGAAATTACATATGTGCAGAACTTGAAATAGGAAAACATTTTAATTCGAATTATAGTCTTATAACACATTTAAGTTGTGTAATGAGCAATTATATAAATCTTCAGATAGGCTATGAACATGTGCATTAAATAGCATTGTTCAATACTTTGAATAACATGTGGTATCATTATTTTGAACATGTGCAGTTAGTGTTTGTCTATGTATTATTGATGGAATTTTGCATATATTTGTGTGCAGAGTCCGAATTAGGGGTATACATATCTGGTATTGAAAAAATACAAGTATATCTACTGCACAAGTTCAACAAAAACGGGATTACATTATAAACTTTGTTTGAGGAATGAACATTTGCATTTAGTGTTCATTTGTGGATTAAAACACAATTAACATGTGTATTAATATTTTTTTGAACATACATATTTGCAAATGTTGAACTAGGAAAACACTTTAATTGGAATTGTAGATTTATAACATATCTAACGTGTGTAATGTCTTGTTACGTGTTGCATTTAACATGTGTAATTAAATAAATCTTGAGATATGTTATGAACATGTGCAGTAAATATCATTATGCAATACCTTTATATTGTTCGGGGTATCATGATTTTGAACATGTGCAGTTAGTATTTATATAAGGATTAAAACACAATTTCCATGTGTATTGCTGGGAATTTGCAAATATATGTCAGCATAAATAGAATTAGGGATATACATGTCTAGTATTTAATAAATGCAATTATTTCTACTGCATAAGTTCAACAGGAAAGTGATTGCATTATAAACCTTGTTTAGGGTTTTGAACATGTGAAAGTATATAAATCTTGAGATAGACTATGAACATATGCAGTAAATAGTATTGTGCAATACTTTGAATAACATGGGGTAGCTGGAATTTGAACATGTGCAGTTATTGTTCATCTATGGATTAAAACACAATTACCATTTGTATTTGCTGGGATTTTGCAAATATATGTGAGCATAAAATGAATTAGGGATATACATGTCTAGTATTGAAAAAATGCAATTATTTCTACTGCACAAGTTCAACAGGAAGGGGATTGAATTATAAAACCTTGTTTGAGGATATTGAACATGTGCAGTTAGTGTTCATCTATGGTTTAAAACACAACCAAGATGTGTTTTGTTGGAAAGTTGCAAATATATGTATGCGGAACTTGAATTAGGTAAACATGTTGATTGGCAATGCATCCATACTGATTGTTTGTAATGTTCTAATAAGTGTTATCTTGTGCAATAATTGGACAATTATTAAAAGTCATTTATTACTCACATTAGCATGTACTTGTACAATAGTCTGATTCTATAGTAGATGACTTCCGTTTTTATATTTTGAAGGTGTAGACGATCAAAATGAAACACTTGTTGAAGAGGATTTGGAAACAAGTATTGACCAATATGAAGTGAATGGTAATTGAAGCTGCATTTTTTCCATTAACTTATATGTTTTTAAATTATGATTTTTATTTAGATGCATTCTAAATTACTTGTTCATTGGATTTAGATGAGAGAGACAGAACTGATGACGGAAATTTATTAATAGAGACAAATTCCCCTGGTGGTAATACGTATTGGACACCCAAAAGGGAATGTCTGGATGTGCCTGTACACGGAATTATTTTCGATAGTCTTGAAGAGGCTATAGTTGCATACGAGGAGTATGCAAAATCTGTGGGATTCACAACACGTCGATCCACAGAAAAACGAGCAAGAGATGGGACAACAACACTAAAAAAGGTTGTATGTAGCCGTTCAGGTAAAGCATGTGATGGAACATACGCTACTGATGAAGGAGTATCGAAATCAAATAAGCGTAGTAGGCCATCAAGTAGGATAGGATGTTGTGCTCAAATAACATTTGGATATTTGAGTAGGGGTAGGTATGTAGTGAAAGCTTTTGTTGAGAAACACAAACACCCAATGGTACCAAAGGAGGATCGGTATCTAATGCGCACTAATAGGAAACTAGACTATGGTAAACAATGTTTTATATATGATATGTCGAATATCAATATAGGTGCGGTTAACGCCCACAAGATAGTTTCTCAGATGTCCGGAGGATACGATAAAGCTGGTGCAACAAAAACAGATTTCAAAAATTTTGCGCGTGACATTAAGTGTTTCATAGGCGAGAACGATGCACAAATGGTTGTTGACAAAATGGAAAGTGCTAAGAAGTCTGGTTTTATTTATAGTTTTGAATACACTTGTGCGGCCGATAGATCTCTACTAGGGATGTTCTGGGCAGATGAAACAGGAAAGAATAATTATGATGCATTTGGTGACATAGTATCGTTTGATGCCACGTATCGTACAAACAGGTATCTTTCATCACTTTCTCCCCTGTTAATTAACTTTTAAGGGATAATCTTTAGCTGTAACTGATTGATATTTTGTTGAGCAGATACAATATGGTTTTTGTTCCATTTATTGGCAAAAACAATCACAAGAGGTGTGTGACATTTGGTGCTGGCCTTCTAGCTAACGAGGAAACTGTTACATACGTCTGGCTACTAAAGACATTTCTAAAGACTTTCGGGCGAGAGCCTGTTGTTGTGGTTACGGATCAAGACCCGTCCATGAAAGGTGCAATAGAACAATTGTTCAAAACAGCTAGACATCGTTTTTGCATGTGGCATATAACACAAAAAATACCAATCAAGGTTGGATACATTTGGTAACCAAGTTTAGTTTCACATTCATTGTTGTTAGTAAATGTGTAGTATAATTGTTATTGATTTTGTTTACTGCTTAACAGTTGGGACATTCGCTGAGCAACGATAGTGAATTCAGAGATCGATTCAACGGTATTGTTTGGACTTCTTTATCTAGTGAATCAGAATTCGAAAAACAATGGAGGAGCATGATAAAAGATTATGGACTTGATCAAGATAAGTGGATGAATGACATGTTCAACATCAGAAATCAATGGATTCCGACGTTCTTCAATGATGTTATTTTGGCTGGACTGATGTGGACAACGTCAATGTCGGAGAGTGAAAACAACTTCTTTGGGCATTTTGTAACGGGTGGTTCAACGCTTGTGGAGTTCATGACTAGGTATGATTCTGCCATGTTCAAACAGCGTGATAATCAGCGTACACTGGAATTTAGTTGTCGAGAAAGGAGGCCAAAATTTAAGACGCCGTTAATGGTTGAAAAAACAGCACTCGATGTGTATACAAATGAAATATTTACATCCGTCCAAAGTGAGATCGTTGCGTCTGCGTTTACTTGTACTTCTACAAGCATTGTGAAGGAGGGCGATACAAATGTTTGCATTGTTCAAGACTCTGAACACGATGGTACCCACAAGGTGTAGTAATTACAATAAATTTTCGAAAAATACACTGTAAAGGAAGTTTAAAACTCATATGTGAAAATAATCTATCTTGCAGGTGTTATACAATCCACTGGACAGCGAAATAATGTGTACATGCAAGTTGTTTGAGCGAATTGGCATACTTTGTAGACACATCTATTATGTGTTTAAGGCATTTGGGATTTCTGATGTTCCTGAAAAGTACATACTCACACGTTGGACAAGGAATGCCTTTCATTTTCCGTTGTCAAAAATTGACCAAACATGTCAAAGGCAAAATGCAGCTGAGAAAATCATGATGCGAATGTCTTTGTCGATAAGATCTTTGGTTTATCGTATTGGAAACGATCCAGATAAGTTACAAATGTTATGCGATGCATGGGATGATACAGTTAAAAAATTAGAGCTTAACCCTGGAAATCAGCCTTCAAATAAAACGTCTGTGCTAGAAAGCGTTATTGGAACTGCTCAACCATCTGAAATTAATGTACTAGTTCCAACAGGCATACGAAACAAGGGGTGTGGAAAACACAAGAGACTGGTCGGAGAGCGTGAAAAGGTGGTCAACAATGCATCAAAACAAAAGAGAGTGTGTAAGATGTGCAATGCGGCATCATACCATGATTCAAGGAATTGTCCGATGAAGAAGTGACTAATTAATTTTGTTTGTTTTTTTCCTTTCGCTACAATATGAGCTAATGATTTAAGATTTTCGTAAAGATGTTTGATTTTAACGGCAAGTTTATGTGTAATTGAACGATTAGGTTTTATATTAGTATATTTTTAATGTTTTATTTTGAATTGTCCAACTTGTATACCCAAATATTTTTTATGTTTAGTTTTTCAAATTTAGATTTGTTTATGCTTCGTGAGAATGTTCAGTTTGTGCATTGAATATGTACTTATTTAGAAAACCTGAGATATAATACAAATCTGAAAATTGATGTAAACTTGATAAGTGTACATTGCTCACGTACATTGAAAATATATAAATAAATATACGTTTATGAACATGTGCATCGTACAAGTAAATTAGGATTAACTTATTATAAAGGATTATAGAATCTTTTGAACATGTGCAAGTTATATTCTAATTAGGACTACTTTAAAAAAAAGACTATAGAATATGTTGAACATATGCGTTAAACTATGAAACGACAGAACTATAATGGGAAATAATTTTAAAAAAAAACTACTTTATTTTAAATATGGAAATAATTAGTTACGGAACATGTGCAAAAAATAGAGAAACATGACTAGTTTTCTAAAAACGGATATATAATATATTAAAGTTGTGCATTAAAATGATATGCTATCAACACGTTCAAATGTCGTCATTCAACCAATGACAAATCTGCAATATCTAAATCTAAACAAAAACACCAATAAATAAAACATATCCGTTTGATGTTACGTAATAAATCATCAATCTATATTTTGACCATCAACTTCTTGTTCGCATCCATACGCTCATGTTTCGTTAGCTCGGCAACTCTTTTTAAACGTTCTTTCTCCGACTTTTTCAACATATCATGGTAATCAGCTTCCTCCAAGACATCATCTCTTCTTTTGTTCATGGTGTGCAACAGGATCTTAGCAAGATAACGTACTCGTAAGTCATTCAATGTCCTGGCCAGACGTGGTCCGGAATTCCGTTCTCTAACTGTTGAACCTTTGAACGTCTCAAGATGGCGCATCATAAAAACCAAACCTTCTCTCTCGTATGAGTTTGTCATCCATATAGGCCGTAACAGATATGCATTCATAACTTTGACTGATTTAGCTTTAGGATGTTCCCAGTCCTCGAGATACCGAGCAAAAAGTGTTTGCTGATTAATGATTATGACATTTCATTAGTAAGATGTAATATAGATTAACATATAACATGATATTTATAATTTTGAATTTTTAATTCAAGTATATGGATATAGTGTATATTACCAATAAGTTCGGTATTCCACGGTAGTGTATATCTAACGGTAGTTCGGACCTTATGTGATCTAGAATTTGATATGCGTTTGCTTTGAGGTTAAAGCAACAAACGAATTGAAGGCTGTCGGTAATAACGGGGAAAAACACCTGGCAATGAATTAAAAGTAGTATCAGACATTAATATTTTATAGGTAATTTAAAATAAAAATTAGTTGTCTGTATTCGAACATAAATTGTACCATATCAACGGCTTTCATGTCCCAGAAGTTAAAGTAGGATTTCAGACAGTCCTGAATGTTCTGCATGAATTCTGCATATGCTTGTTGAATGGTGATTTTGCCTTTAAGCAAGTCTTCAGGCTGTTTTGACATTACATTAAGGCATAATCACATGTTAAAGTTAAAAGTAAAGATGAAATCAAAATGAATATGTTCAATATTGGTTTGAATTCTTCATGCTGAAATGTGAAGTTCTTGCACATGTTTATTACTGCATAAATTCAATTAAAGACACATGAAAGAGTGGAAATTGTGTTTTTTGTACACGTGCAGCGGAAATATACAAGCCGTGAAAATTCTATGATATGAACCTGTTCAGTAGTAAGCGCGTTACATTTTGAACATGTTCAATTTATGTTTGATTTCATCATGCTGAGATGTGCAGTTACTGCACATGTAGTACTGCACATGTGCAGCAGAAGATATGTGTGCAGCAGTGAACATTTGTTGCTTTTCTACATGTGCAGTGAATACCAATTAGAGTAGTGAACGTTTTATTTTTCAAACATGTTCAGTAGTAACATGCGTTGTTTTAAAAGTGGACTCAATTGCACATACTAAACTTTCTGTCTTGTTGTTGCATTGTAGCAGCAAGAAACAAAATGAACTTGTCAAACTGGATACTTAAACAATATTTCAAAACTGAATATAAGGTATAATATTAATGAATGATATATAAAATATACCAGTATGTTACTATCAAGGAATAGACGGAATGGTGACGAAGGGCTTCTGTATTCTTCATCTTTATTTAATATCACCGTCCAAACATCAATCACTGATTGTTCCAAATAGCATCCAGGCATCATTGATTCAAAAGTTACGCGTTGAAACTTGATTGCATCACTGGCTTGGAACAGGAAATGCCTGCAAACGCTGATATTAGTAATTATGTGGTGTCCTGGTGCACGTGTATGTGTTCAATAAACTCAGACATTTAAACAATAATACAGTACCATGGTTTTTTTCTGAGTGCAAAGATCGTATCCGCCAGCTTTACTTCTGTCATATCAAGTGGTTTGGAAATGTTTACTTCACGATTAACGTACGGAGACTTCAAAGTAGGCGCTATTGATCTTTCCCTTTGTGTCCTACTAACAATCCTATGACGGGCAGATGTCGGAGTAATCATTTGGGTGCTTTGTTTATCTGGAAGTATAAACTTGACACCTTTATCCTTGTTTTGAACTGGATAGAATTATATGGTTCAAGACATTATTACATAGTTTTGGTCGTTAAAAAATCTATAAAGAAAGAATATCATTAATACAAGTACACAAAAATGTGATTTTAATTGGCTATACCTGGCAACAGTTTTACGGACGTTATTGGGACTGGCGATAAGATTTGTACTTCTTTACCTGTGGATTTCACTGTATTTATCGTGTGTGAATTTTGTAAACAAATATTGATGTGAAAATAAGAAATATTCAAGTATAAACAATTGTGCACATCATCATGTAATCATGTTTTTTCATAATATGATGTTACTGGACATGTTCAATTATATTAATGAGAACTGTCAATGATATGTGATGATAGTAATAAATAATATTTAACAAATATAATAGGATGGGGTACACAATATCAAGCAAAACACGTTTTAACAATATATATAATACTTAAATACATAACCTTACTTTACATAGTAACAAACTTTTTAAGAAAATCTATTGTTTTTCAAAAGATAATATCACCCAAAATATCTATGTAAACGTGGTGATTTAAATATAAGAAACGTCAAAACACATATTTAAAACATACGAGCCGAACTTGTAGAGGTTTGGGCCCTATCTGCCGCTGGGGTAGCGTGTCCCACATCAAGTCTTGTATCAACTTCGGTACCAATTCTTTCAATATCTATTTATGTAAGATATTTTCTAATTAATACAAGTATATAAATAATCTAATGGGTTAACAGGATTGAGTTAGTATTATAGAGCGATATGTTTGTACCAGTTGATTGCAATTGAGCTCTCACAACGTTGACGGGTTCACTCGGAAGTTCTTGTGAAAGACCAAGAGAGAAACTCGGGGCATGAAATTCTGATGATGTAACCTCACTTGACTTCATGTGCATTCTCCTGGTGGCTGAATCTTCCTCTGCTTTCCTAATTTTATCTTCAACCTCTTCAAGTACTCCTGGTTTAGCAAAGAATTGAGTTAGCGTCTCATGTTCCTTTGAAAGTTCGACACGAGAAGTCGACGGATCTGCCATTGATTTGGTCATACTCTGCTTGACATTTGATGTTTCTGGTAGCGACTCGTCTGAACATGCAAAAAAGCTGGATATGATGTTTCTCCTACGAATGATTTCTTGGTTCTCTGGGAATGCGTCCAAAGCTTCTTCTGCAAGTTGGTTGGCTGACGCTTTTGCACCAACTAATGTTGCAATACAATCGTCCATTAAACCGATGTAATACTGCATTGTAGACAAAGTAGTTCGTGAATAATCACTTTAGTTGAATGGCCCATTAAACTAATACAATAATGCGATGTAAATGTGCAAGTTTAGCGCACCTCATCATCCTTTTGTACATCGTGTGTCTTGTTCTCCGACTCCTTTTCATCAGAATTGTCAGTTTTTTCATCATCCGTATCTGAGAAGTAAAACCACAAATGAACATGTAATAACTGAGAGTATGCTACATTAATAATGGGTAAATGAAAATAATCTAAACGATCAGTCGAATAGGATAGGGATGGTTATGTAATTCTAGAACATGTCAGATACTTTATTATTCATTTTAACATTTTTCATAAAGGAATTTAAATACAAGAATCTGTCTTTTAAGAATGAAGTGAGCCTTGAAGTTGTAGTGTATTACAATAGCTTATATATGAAATGTAACATGTTCAAATTGAAAAAACAAAATTAAGCTGGCATTTCAATACCTTCTCCTGCATCATTGGTTGCTGATGATTCCACTATTCCATCAATCGGACAGAGACCGAATCCACCGTTTGCAATTTCGTGGATTTCACGGTCACGGATTGTTTTTGTGTCCCAACATTTGAACACTCCTATTGACTTGTCAATGGGAAACGATTCGCAACTTGTGAAGTGCAGATAGAATAGATGAATAAATAAAATATGCATTATTAAAAACAGCCAAAATAAATGGTATTAACCCTGTTTGATAGAACGGGCATACGTATTGGGTAAGAAACAATTAACATGTTGCAGTTTTGGAAAAGTAGTTATATGTTTGAAACAATATATGATTGCAATGTGTTGAAAGTGTGCAAAATGTTGAGTGCATTAGACTGCACATGTGCAGTAACATAAAAACAGTATTTTTGGTTCTGTTTATGTATAATATCAGTGTTTAAAAACTGATGTAAAATTTGCAATAATTGGACACTTATTTTTTTAAATTCAATTGTATGGTGTAATTAATAAAGCATAACCTAATGACTTTCATTTAATGAATAAATAAAAATATGCAAAAACATTTATAATTCATATAAAAATAGGGAAAATAACAACGGTTATCATACCGTCAAGATGATCATCGGGCCTGCGTAACTGCACATATCTGCATCTCTGTTCCAATCCTTTTTAGACGCTTTCAAGGAATCAATGAAATATGAACACCAATCCATATGGTGTATTTCACGAGTATTTTTTAAGTTTGGGAGGATAAGTTGATTCACCCCCTCGTTCTTTGTGCATCCAGCAAAGACGGAAGAAAATAGCACAAGAAAATTCAACTTAAACAAACGACCCACACTCTTGTCCCTGCTTATAACCTCCAAAACATCTTTGGAGTTGAACTTTCCAGATGACCTACCAAACTGATTCCTCCACTCCTGTGTAACTGTGTCGTTTTTGTTGCTGATCTTTGGGGTGACGATCGGCATTCTACCCATCGGAAAGCCCATGAGACGGTTGATAGCATCACTTGTAATCGGTATGTTTCCATTTGCAGTTCGTATGGCACATAGATTTTCGTCAAAGTGTTCAAGTACCCAATATCCCATCCTCCCAGGAATCTCTTTGATTTTCAGCGAAAGAACGCTACCAAAACCCATTTTCTTAACCACCTTTTGTTGCTCCGGATTGAGTGCCTTTATAGCCGATGCTAATGAGATAGGCGAACTTCTTATTGCAACCGTTCTGTAAATCATGCTCGGTTTCTCAATGTTGGCATCAACTTTCATATGCCTTTGTCTTTTTACCTCATTAATGTTGGGACTGTTACTTTTTGCTCGTTTCCTGATATGCTTTCCTTTAATTATTCTCACATGTTTCCCTTTGGGCGACTGATCTGTTAGAAGTTAACAGAATATGCAATTAGCATAATTATAGTTGTTTTAAATGAACGGTTAATGTGCAAAATTATTTGAAAATAAAATTAACATGACAATAAGCAAAGAAAGCAAAATTTGATATTGCGATGAAACAACATGTACTTAAAATGTTTAAGTAAGTAAAAACTTGCAATGTAGGTTATTATGGGGATAGGACATAAGAATGATTTAACAACATGTACTTAAATTAACATCTAAGTGTGAGCATTGCACTTGTTCAAAATGGGGATAGGAATGATTTAGCATGTCAAATTAACATGTGCAGTAAGGACATAAGAATGATTTAACATGTGCATTGAGGGCTGCTAGACTTGGTAAGTGGATAAGTATTTGTACAGTTGATATTGTATAAGTATTGAAATTCTCAATAATTTGTGAACATTCAACTTCTGGTTTTGTGTTCCTGTGTTAGATAAAAATATCACTCAAATTCAGGTTTAAATCTAATTTATAAAGTAACTATATTTATAATATAGTTTGCTAATACTTGTTTGAATTTTCAAGTTTCAATATATTGTTGCATAATGAAACTGTTATACAAACATTTGATATTTGCACTTGTTTTTTTGAAACTGAACATGTTCATTAATCATAATGGACATGCGCAGTATATTGCTATTTTATTTGTTACTGTTTGTTTTTATTATAAGTAGCGTCAAAGAAGATACATCGAAATTATAAACAAAAGTGAAGGAGTGAAGTAACTAAAAAGTACCTGGTTGTAATTGTTGTTCCTGTGCCGGTACATTTGAAAACACCTCTGCACGAACGCTTGTTTCTAATTTTTCTTTCCCTTTTGAACGTGTGTTTTTTCGTTCTTTAATCGTTGTGTTACCGGAAAAAAAAGCAATACAGGTTTTACAAATTAAAGTATCAAAACCCGTTATATACATTTGAGAATACAAACAGTAACTATACCTGATTCTTTGTTTTCCACCACCATTTTAGTTGTAGGTTCGTTACTCACTTGCTTCTCTTGTATCTGAATGCCTAGAGATCGGGTAACATTGCGGTCTTTGGTTTTTTTTACAGAAAAGTGCAGTATAGTAAGTGAATACTCAGAACATGTGCAGTAAAAAAAAGAGTATAGATTTAACACAATTAAAAATGCGGGGTAAGGACCCATGTATGTAACTTTTATATATTATATGTCTATGTTCATGATAAATGTTAACAAAAAAAATTAAGCATGTCCATGATATGCAGTTGTACATAATAAAATCCTTTAATAAATTTTAAGGTACTTATTATGTTGAAGATGACAATACCTGGTGTTTCCAATATAACGGTGCCACTTGAGTTAGACTCCGTGTCCTCATCTCCGGATAACGATATTGCTTCATCCGGTGTGTTGTGGAAAACAAACTTGTTTCTTGGTCTTGTTTGCACCATCTAGACGAATAAGAATGCCAGTACGTAAATATTAATATCAAACAACACGTTCAATAAGAAGAGAAGTAACCATAGAACACATGTGCAGTAAGTGTTTGGAATGTTTGAACAAGTGCAATGAGGGGCCCCTGTTAAATTTTTATGTGCAAGTTCATCACAATCTAGACGAATGAGAATGCCACTACATAAATATTAATATGAAAACAACACGTTCAATAAGAGGAGAAGTAACCATAGAACACATGTGCAACATTAGCAATACACATGTGCAACAGAAGCTTACTGCACATGTGCAGTAAGTGTTTGGAATGTTTGAACAAGTGCAATGAGGATCCCCTGTTAAATTTTTATGTGCAATCTTGTATCTTTTCCTGTTAATCTTGTATCTTTTCCTGAAAACAGCCTTTAATTGTTTTGTTTACATCTGGTCATCTTTCCTACAGGGGTATACACTTGAGGACGCAACAGGAATATCAATTAATGGCGATGTAGATGTTCATTCGGTTTTTGCTACATCACTCCCAAACTCTCATCCAAGCTTCTCACCACAAAGGGTAATTGAAAATGTCTGAGAAGTGGAAAGCTAAACCTTTGACACTTCATCCTATACGAGTTTTTATTGTGCAGGAAAAGATATCATAATACAATGTGCAAAACCTATCACATTGCAAATGTGATACACAAATGCAAAACCTATCACATTGCACATGTTCAAAACCCTTTAATCTCTACCAAAATTTGTGATTAATCTCTGGACATAATGCTTGACACCGATTGTGATGAACTTGCACATTCCGATTTGCACATGTGCAAAAAGGGGGATATGAACATGTGCAATAACTATTGAATATGGGATATTTTACTACAAATACTCGTTTTGTAATACGCAAAAACCTAATTTAATATCATGTGCATAGCATAATAAGCATGAATTCATATTAAGGCATAAAAAAATGGCAACGCCGGAACAAGTGCAAAATACCCCGTTTGCACATGTGCAAAACTAATTTTCATACATAAACCTAAATAATCACAGTGAATGAGACGGCATTATAAAACCACATATGGGTATCAAACAAATGGACATAATTCTTCAATCGAAACTGGACATAATGCTTGAATCGATTAAACCAAACTTGAAATCAGTAACTCAAACTTGAACATATGAAACTTACAATTTACGGATGTATAACACCAGACAAATCTTCGAACGGGACTGCGAGGAATTGAAGACGACCGTAGGGTTTAGAGCGGTTCTCTCCTTCGCACGCGGAAGAATGGGTTGAAGAGGTTAAGAAATGAAGATGAATCGAGCGAGGGAGATGATATACAAACAGAAGGTGAGAAAAAAACGGGATTGAGAATATTTTGTTGTTGGTTAAAAGTTTTTTATCCCTTTAATACCCTTTTCATTAAAATAATATGGTATTTGTTTGACAATTATTTTTGGTTTTAAAAAATCTTTTTAATGCAAAAATGATTGGTTGTGAATGGTACCCCGGTACCCCAGTCTAACTTGGTACCCCATTGATCTTGAATCTATATATATATATATATATATATATATATTCAAGATCAATGGGGTACCATGTTAGACTGGGGTACCGGGGAACCATTTATAGCCAATCATTTATCATTAAAATCATTAAAATATAACATAAATTTTACTTAAAATTCTTTCCCACATTAATTAATGTTGGGGGTAAAAATGGTATTAAAAAAATTTAAATTAGAATCAAAGATTCTGTGTATCTCATGAAAATCTCCATTTTAATTAATTTCATTTATTACACCCATACTAAACATGTGCAATGATGACACTCCATAAACCACGATTGAACATGTTCAATACGTCAATATTGGTTTATCACCAAAACGGTTAACAGCGACAGAATAAAAATCCAACTGCACATGTTCAATAACGTGTAAATGAAATTGAACTTTCACGAACGGTTTGAAGAAAATAATAAATTCTTTTATTTGACACATCCGGTTGAACATGTTCACTAAAACCCATTGTCGAATCCAAATGAACATGTGAACTAAAAAACCCATTGTCGAATCCGATTGAACATGTTCACTAATACTCATTGTCGAATCCAATTGAACGTGTTCATTAAAACTCATTTTGAAATTTATTATAGATATCTTATGGAAGTAAATTTCTATAATTAAGGGATCTATTAATTTATTAGTTGTCATCTATTATTTAAGATAAACCTAATTGTGTATATATATATATATAGGGTCGGGATCAATGGGGTACCATATATATATATATAGGGTCGGGATCAATGGGGTACCATGTTAGACTGGGGACCGGAGTCCACCCATGTTTGGTTATAAGTTTAAAAGGATAATATAGCCAATTAGGCTTATCTTAAATAATAGATGACAACTAATAAATTAATAGATCCCTTAATTATAGAGATTTACTTCCATAACATATTTATAATAAATTTCAAAATGGGTTTTAATGAACATCTTCAATTGGATTCGACAATGGGTTTTAGAGAACATGTTCAATCGGATTCAACAATAGGTTTTAGTGAACATGTTCAATTGAATTCGACAATGAGTTTTAGTGAACATGTTCAACCGGATGTGTCAAATATAGGTATTTATTATTTTCTTCAAACTGTTCGTGAAGGTTCAATTTCATTTACACGTTGTTGAACTTGTGCAATCAGATATTATTGTGTTTTTAGTCACTGTTAACCGTTTTGCTGATAAACCAATATTGACGGTATTGAACATGTTCAATCGTGGTTTATGGAGTGTCATCATAACTCTGGTATGTGCTATCCGTATCTATGATATTGCGTTTTATAAGATGTGTTTATCTGTGTGGTGAAAAGAGTTGAGAATTTTGTTGTGATAGTGGATTAATCTATTGCGAGTGGATTTAATCCCTTTATGAGTTTAACCATGTTTATGATCTTGCGTTTAGTGATTCGATGGAGATGTCTTTATGTGTCGTGTTAGTGGATGATCTATATAGAGCCATGCGAGTATGTGATGAGAGAGAGTGAAGACTGATGGATTGAGATGATATGTGGATCCGGTGGCTTATGAGGTAACGCCACGTGAAGACTCTGTGAATAGAGGATCTATCAATTGCCGATATGTGAATTAGGGGATTTAATTGAGCTATTAGTGGATTGACTAACTGTGAAGTGAAGATTTGTATTAGTGATGGTTGTGCCAATCAGAGTTCAAATGAGAATTCATCAGAGTTGTTGGTAACTATATTCAGAATTGTGAATCAACATTTTCGGGGATTTGACTTAAAGATGTGTAATTGCGAGTGGCTTGCGATAGATTCCGGCGACGGAATCTCTTTAAGAGGGGAGGATTTGTAACATCCCATTTTTGAGATAATTGCGTGGAATTATTTTAGTGGATGTTTAAATAATTATTATTGTGTGGGTCCAATAATAGCCCGAGTAGTGGATTATACGTGTCGGGTTTGCGAGTTATGTGTTATCGGGTAATTAATTTAGTGGATTAATTATATAATGGGGTTCGTGGAGTTAAATGAGTTAAAAGGATATTAATTGTGAAAATGTGATATCGGGTTCGGGTTAATGGGTTCGGGACCGGCCGAAATAGAGATAAACATATACGTGCTTATCCTCTTCTCTCTTTCTTCATTTGAATGAAAACCTTAAAGGGTGTGTATGTGTGTGCGTTTGAGGGACTCCAGCAGGAAGAAGCCATGTCAAGCTTAATTAGTTACTGAAACTTGGAGTAATCTTCACCATCTTCATTTCTTTGAAGTTCTTGAGCATCAAAGGTAAGGAAATTTTCCTCTAGTGGTTTAAATTTGGATTATATATGCATAAAGTGTTTGGGATTGAATAAGGGGATGTTATGTACTGGTTTTATGTGCTTGTATGAATTATTTGGGAGCTGAAATCGGATTGGGAGGAGTTAACTCTCCTGGGCAGAGCTGAAATCGCAGGTTAGGGTTGCAGAAGACCGCTTGGTCGCGACGCGACCATCAGAGAGTTAGCGGCGCGAACATGGACCTGCAGGGGAATTTTGATTTGAGTTTTATAGGGGGTTTTTGGGGTCGAATCGGGTCGGGTTCCTTCGGGATTGTTCGGGTTGGGTTTTGCCTGAGTTTTGGGATTCGGGTCGGGTCTCGATTGGGTTTCGGATTCTATGGGATTGTTTGGGTCCGGGACGGTTATGAGTTATTATGATTCTAAGATATGTGCTAATTGGGATTGTGATTAACAGTTGGGCTCCGTGTGTTTACAGGGACGAGTCAACAACGAGGCGAGTCGAATCAGAGGTCGTAGGATTCAGGGATTGAGACGGATTGTCTGACTGCCAGGTGAGTACCCGGGTTCTTTTCTAAACCGCGGGACTGTTTTCCGAGTCATGGTTGTGTAGCTAGCTTCGTGTATGTGTATATTGTGTATATTGTGTATATTGTGTATTTGTGAATGAGACAGGGACGCGAGCACAGGTATGATTCTATTTCCCACATATGTGATATATGTGAATGAGATGAGATCCAGTCCGGGGGTCCGTGATGAGTTCCATACGGACGGTGATTCGCGATGTGTGATCGCGCGGGTTGACTGTCCCTAACAGTCCTTGGGGCGTGTATACACGGCAGGGCTGTAGCCGGTTCGCGCCCGTGCTACAAGGTTGTGGCTAACCACCGGTGCGCACGGTCGTTAGCTGGGGAAGGGTCCCCTCAGTGATTCTGTGTGTAGGGCTTCGGATCTCATGCTGAATGTTCATACCTGCTTTATATTGTTGATTGCCAGGGACAGAGATAGAGCTTGTGCGTGTGTATGTGCTATGTGTATGCCTGTTATGTGTTTATTGTGCAGAGTCTAACCCTCGAGTACTCACGAGCTTTCGAGCTTACGTATTCGAGTCTTCCATGTTCAGGATATCAGTAACGAGATCTGTAGCCGTGCCTGTCGAATTGGGATCGAGGATTATCTGGGAAGCTTTGTGTTAGTGTTGTGTAATGATCTGATCAGTTTTATCTATGTTAGCAGCTTTTGGGCTGATAAAATTAGCGGATTATATGTAATAGTGTTTATATAAAAGTTTTAAATTATCAGTGATTCCAGTTTATCTTATGACGTGTGCATGATAGAGATATTGCGATATTGCCACCTGTGTATTGTATTGATGTGGCATTTCCGGGTTCGGGCCGGGTGTTACAGCATGGTATCAGAGATTGTGGTTTGAAGTCTGAGTATCAATTAGTGGATGCTTAACTTAAACCTTGTTCCGATCCGTGGGGGATCTATTGCGATTGATTTTAGTGGAATTAACTAACCTGGCTTAATGTATAACGCTGGGTGATTTATCTATGATTCTCAATTGTTTTGGTTTGTGCAGATAGTTATGGCAGATCAAGGCGAGGGATCCGGCGCGGGTAAGCCGCCAGGGGACGAGTTCATTCGCAAGTCAGAGCTTCTGGGGGTATCGACCGAATTTTACAGGCAGCAGAGAGAGCAGGAGCGAGAACAGGATCAGGGTATGGGACCACGTGCTGGGGGTGGTCAGGATATGGGTACGGGTGCCTCTTCATCTACGTCTCGGCGAGGGGGTTCGTTTAAGGATTTCATGACCGGGAATCCGCCAGAGTTTAGAGGCTGGGGTGAGCCAGGGATGGCTATGGCATGGGAGCGCGAAGTAGAGGCTGCTTTTCGAGTTGCACATGTGGAGCCGAAGGATATGGTGGGGTATGCAGCTTATTTGTTGAGAGGAGGAGCATCTCAGTGGTGGAAATCTATTGAGTCAGCAATGACTTCTTCTGCGGCTTATGCGATGACATGGGATCAGTTTAGAGCCGTGTTCGAGCTGCAGTATATTCCCAGAGACGAAAGGCGGGAGATGGAGCGTCGGTTTTTGCATTTGCAGCAGGGCGAGATGACAGTGCAGCAGTATGTGGACCAGTTTAATGGGTATTCGCAGTTTGCCACCCATCACATCGCCACCGAGCAGCGAAAGGTCGATGCGTTCATTGATGGACTGCGAGCCGATATTAGAGAATTCGTCGGGATGCACGAGACTTCTACATTTGCCAGAGTTTTGGAGATGGCCCGCATAAGGGAGCGGGAGATAGCCAAGCAGAGGGAGGAGCCATCTTCTCAGCGTCGACGTGCGAGGACTCCCGAGCGGTCTTCGAGAGACCGGAGGTATTCCAGAGACGATTCCAGGGAGCGGCGTTCGGGCAAGAGTTCAAGAGATAGACGAGACAGAGATAGAAACAGAGACAGGGACAGGGAGCAGAGGTCGAGTGGACCAAGACGGAGCCAGCGATCGGATAGTCAGAGTCAGAGACAGAGTTCGCGATATACAGGGCAGAGCCAAAGCAGTGTAGGGCAGAGGCCTCGAGAGGGAGGCGATAGGGGAGACAGTTCAGCCGGAGATCGGGAGTGCCCGAGATGCAACCGTCGCCATAGTGGGCCGTGCGTGCCTCGGTGTTATCGATGCGATCAGCGTGGGCATGCTGCCGCCACGTGTACAGTCCCAGAGCCGTTATGCTTCCGTTGTGGGAGGCCGGGTCACAGAGTGCGAGACTGTCCAGAGTCGGGACCAGCGGTGCAGGGTGCGAGTTCCAGTGCGGCCAGAGCGGAACCTTCATCATCCGGTCGTCATGATACTAGGGCAAGGGGTCAGGTCTTTCAGACGACTGCAGAGGAAGCTCGAGATGCTGCTGATGTGATTTCGGGTATGTCTTTCTGAGCTTACTTTAAGTGTGTATTAGTTGTGGGGAGGGTTGTTGGCGTATGTCTGTGATAAGTGTATGTGTTCTGTTGCGTGTGACTGTTTCGTTGTGTCTGTGATTATGTGGCTCAGTGACAGAGGTGTGGAATGGTTGTGTGTGGGTTATATGGGATTGCTATATCTGGGTATGTGTGTGAGAGTAGGATATATTGTGGCAAGATGGGTTATCAGAGTTCTGGGGTTGAGCATTGTGTTATGTTAGTGGATTAATTCTATTGAGTTATGCGAGCCATATGAGTGTTTATTGCGAATGTGTTATGATGTGCTAGTGGATTATCACATTGATAGTAGATTTAAACTCTGGTATGTGTTATCCATATCTATGATATTGCGTTTTATGAGATGTGTTATATTGTGTGGTGAAAAGAGTTGAGAATTTTGTTGTGATAGTGGATTAATCTATTGCGAGTGGATTTAATCCCTTTATGAGTTTAACCATGTTTATGATCTTGCGTTTAGTGATTCGATGGAGATGTCTTTATGTGTCGTGTTAGTGGATGATCTATATAGAGCCATGCGAGTATGTGATGAGAGAAAGTGAAGATTGATGGATTGAGATGATATGTGGATCCGGTGGCTTATGAGGTAACGCCACGTGAAGACTCTGTGAATAGAGGATCTATCAATTGCCGATATGTGAATTAGGGGATTTAATTGAGCTATTAGTGGATTGACTAACTATGAAGTGAAGATTTGTATTAGTGATGGTTGTGCCAATCAGAGTTCAAATGAGAATTCATCAGAGTTGTTGGTAATTACATTGAGAATTGTGAATCAACATTTTCGGGGATTTGGCATAAAGATGTGTAATTGCGAGTGGCTTGCGATAGATTTCGGGGACGGAATCTCTTTAAGAGGGGAGGATTTGTAACATCCCATTTTTGAGATAATTGCGTGGAATTATTTTAGTGGATGTTTAAATAATTATTATTGTGTGGGTCCAATAATAGCCCGAGAAGTGGATTATACGTGTCGGGTTTGCGAGTTACGTGTTATCGGGTAATTAATTTAGTGGATTAATTATATAATGGGGTTCGTGGAGTTAAATGGGTTAAAAGGATATTAATTGTGAAAATGTGATATCGGGTTCGGGTTAATGGGTTCGGGACCGGCCGAAATAGAGATAAATATATACGTGCTTATCCTCTTCTCTCTTTCTTCATTTGAATGAAAACCTTAAAGGGTGTGTATGTGTGTGCGTTTGAGGGACTCCAGCAGGAAGAAGCCATGCCAAGCTTAATTAGTTACTGAAACTTGGAGTAATCTTCACCATCTTCATTTCTTCTTGAGCATCAAAGGTAAGGAAATTTTCCTCTAGTGGTTTAAATTTGGATTATATATGCATAAAGTGTTTGGGATTGAATAAGGGGATGTTATGTACTGGTTTTATGTGCTTGTATGAATTATTTGGGAGCTGAAATCGGATTGGGAGGAGTTAACTCTCCTGGGCAGAGCTAAAATCGCAGGTTAGGGTTGCAGAAGACCGCTTGGTCGCGCAGAGAGTTAGCGGCGCGAACATGGACCTGCAGGGGAATTTTGATTTGAGTTTCATAGGGGGGGTTTTGGGGTCGAATCGGGTCGGGTTCCTTCGGGATTGTTCGGGTTGGGTTTTGCCTGAGTTTTGGGGTTCGGGTCGGGTCTCGATTGGGTTTCGGATTCTATGGGATTGTTTGGGTCCGGGACGGTTATGAGTTATTATGATTCTAAGATATGTGCTAATTGGGATTGTGATTAACAGTTGGGCTCCGTGTGTTTACAGGGACGAGTCAACAGCGAGGCGAGTCGAATCAGAGGTCGTAGGATTTAGGGATTGAGACGGATTGTCTGACAGCCAGGTGAGTACCCGGGTTCTTTTCTAAACCGCGGGACTGTTTTCCGAGTCATGGTTGTGTAGCTATCTTCGTGTATGTGTTCATTGTGTATATTGTGTATTTGTGAATGAGACAGGGACGCGAGCACAGGTATGATTCTATTTCCCACATATGTGATATATGTGCATGAGATGAGATCCAGTCTGGGGGTCCGTGATGAGTTCCATACGGACGGTGATTCGCGATGTGTGATCGCGCGGGTTGACTGTCCCTAACAGTCCTTGGGGCGTGTATACACGGCAGGGCCTATAGCCGGTTCGCGCCCGTGCTACAGGGTTGTGGCTAACCGCCGGTGGGCACGGTCGTTAGCTGGGGAAGGGTCCCCCTCAGTGATTCTGTGTGTAGGGCTTCGGATCTCATGCTGAATGTTCATACCTGCTTTATACTGTTGATTTCCAGGGACAGAGATAGAGCTTGTGCATGTGTATGTGCTATGTGTACGTCTGTTATGTGTTTATTGTGCAGAGTCTAACCCTCGAGTACTCACGAGCTTCCGAGCTTACGTATTCGAGTCTTCCATGTTCAGGATATCAGTAACGGGATCTGTAGTCGTGCCTGTCGAATTGGGATCGAGGATTATCTGGGAAGCTTTGTGTTAGTGTTGTGTAATGATCTGATCAGTTTTATCTATGTTAGCAGCTTTTGGGCTGATAAAATTAGCGGATTACATGTAATAGTGTTTATATAAAAGTTTTAAATTATCAGTGATTCCAGTTTATCTTATGACGTGTGCATGATAGAGATATTGCGATATTGCCACCTGTGTATTGTATTGATGTGGCATTTCCGGGTTCGGGCCGGGTGTTACAATATATATATGGGTTTATTATGAAAAAAAACTAGCATGTTTTCATGTATTTTGCGTTTTCGTCCCTCCATGTTATTTTTTTCCATAAAAGTCCCCAAGTTATACTTTTCTTTTTGGTTTAGTAAAATTTGGACATTAGAACTCGGTTTTTCAGTTTTTTAAAGCCCGGTTCACAAATTATAACCAGGGTCTAATGCCCAAATTTCACTAAACCGAAAAGAAAAGAATAATTTGAGGTTTTTTATGAAAAAAAAAATAACATGGAGGGACGAAAACGCAAAAAAAAAAAACGTGAAAACATGCTGGTTTTTTTCTCACTTACCAAATTACACACACACACACACACACACACACACTCTCTCTCTCTCTCTCTCTCTCTCTCTCTCTCTATCTCACTTCTCCCTCTCTCTCTCTCTGTCTGGAGATTCAAGACACTGTTATGGTTCACAATAACATCGATGATTCACATCATTATTGTGGTTCGCCACATCACCGATGATACCGTCATGGTTCACAACACCACCGACGATTCACAATAAATACAAGGGTATGATCCACGACTCCAACATGTATGATTCACAACTCAAAAATGTGAGATTCATGACATTGATGATTCACAATTAATACAAATATTCGGTTCACAACTAATGGTGACACAATCAACAATAACGATTCATAAGAAACATTGAATCGCATTCGTGTGTGATTCTTCATCCGTTAAGTTTAGAGATAAAAAGATAAAGTGAATTGTTTGAAGGAGAGAGAATGATTGATTTAGATGATTGAAACCTTCCTTATTAATTAACTATCAAATGTATTTCATTTAATTTTAAATTAATTAAAATGGATGACATGTCAAATTATTATTGGTTCTTACCGTCTTTAATTGAAGGACGGTCGTCATTTGATCCATTCCCTATGTGTGTGTGTGTGTGTGTGTGTGTGTGTGTGTATATATATATATATTGAGATTCAATTGAGAACATTTATGCATTGAGAACCTCGAGGAACTTTTGTGCATCGAATAATCTACCAAAGGTGCACAATGGGCATTTAGGGAAAACTAAAGATATGATAATTAATTTATTTTTAAAAATCATTAAAAGATAATTAGGTGTTACATTTTGAATCAAATCTCATATTACCTACATTCATCATTTCTCTCTCTCTCTATCTCTGTCTCTCTCTCTCTCTCTCTCTCTCTCTCTCTCTCTCTCCTTCCCTTTCTCTCTAATCGTGTTATTCATTATTTTCATTGTGATGATGATTTGAAGACGAAGATTAACGATGAACAACGATGATGATGAACATGAACAATAGATGCAACCGATTATGATTATGAAAACACAATGCATAGATGGATGATGAACGATGAATAATGATGATGCATAGATGAATGATGAACAATGACAAAGCATAGATGGATGATGAACGATGAACAACGAAAAATGATGATGCATAAATGGATTATGAACAATGACGATGCATAGATGAATGATGAACAAGTTGAACACGATGCATAGATGAAAGAAGAATATGAACGACGAACACGATGCATAGATGAATGATGAACAAGTTAACACGATGCATAAATGAATTTGTGTATTTTTTTTTGTTAAATGCGTCTTTTTTGAACACGATGCATAGACAAACACGATTAACGATGAAATGCATCAATCTCCATCATCTTTTTTGAATTTGTGTAATTTTTTGTTAAATTTGAAAATGTATCAATTGAATTTATTTAACATTTATTATTTGATTATTTGTTTAAATATTAAATTTAATGAGATATGCGCATTCCTCAAAATGTTCTTCCTTGTTTGTTTCTATAATGCACAAGATGCATAAATTTTCCAACTATTTACCATTTTGCCATTAATCTAATCCATACAATTTTTTAATCTAATGGATGATATAAATTCTTTTGTACATTGATGCATAAAAGTTCTCAATTGAATCTCTCTCTATCTCTCTCTCTCTCTCTCTCTCTCTCTCTCTCTCTCTCTCTCTCTCTCTCTCTCTCTCTCTCTCTCTCTCTCTCTCTCTCTCTCTCTCTATATATATATATATATATATATATATATATATATATATATATATATATATATATATATATAAGCTTAAGTTATGGTGAGAAGTTAAAATTATATTGAGAAGTGTGAGAAGAACTATGATTCATTAATGTGTATATTAATTCACAAATTTTGTACATTAATTCATGACAAAATTACATAAATGGTCCCTGTGGTTTATATGAAATTACGGTTTAAGTCTCTGAAAGAATTTTATTACACCACAAGTCCCTAAAATCGAAAAGTTGTAACATTTTGGTCCCTGAAACTAACGGCAGTTAACTTGAGCCGTTAGTTTCAGGGGCATTTTTGTATTTTTAACTTTCAAGGACCATTTATGTAATTTTCAAACTTTCAGGGACCATTTATGTAATTTTTATACCTTTTCATATATATATATATATATATATATATATATATATATATATATATATATATATATATATATATATATATATATATATAATTAGTATTTCTTTCTTTTTTATAATTTAATTATCCAAATATAACATATTATTTTTTATTCCTTTTGTTTTAATCATTAAATTTTATTTGTATGTTTAATGTTATTATTAATGTTAGTTTTTTTATTTATTTGAAAATTACACAAAAGGTCCCTGAAAGTCAAAATGACAAAAATGCCCCTGAGACTAACGGCTCAAGTTAACTGTCGTTAGTTTCAGGGACCGAAATGTTACAACTTTTCGATTTTAGGGACTTGTGGTGTAATAAAATTCTTTCAGGGACTAAACCGTAATTTAATATAAACCTCAAGGACCATTTATGTAATTTAGTCTTAATTCAATTATTTTTGAATTTGTGCTTCATTATTTATACATTCAAAACCTAATGAATCAATGTATAAAAGTAATGAATTGATGATTTATTTAATCAAAAATTTATAATTCATCATTTATATCAAAAAATGATGAATCTACGTGTAAAAATATGAATCCCAAATGCTTCTCACACTTATCAAGGTGTGTGTATGTATCGAAAATGAGTTCCACCAACCAACCATTCATCTGAGTTTTAAATTGAACTTGAATAAAATAAATTAATCCAAAGTAGTCAAACTTTGTGTTCAATCTATCAACAAGAGGTATAAGTTATATTGTTTGGTTGAACATCTTATCTAGTTGGCGAAACTAATGGATATTAATTGAATAACATGAAATGAATACACTTTAGTGTATAAGTAAGATAGTCAAGTTTTTTATTCTCAATTATTTTAACTTTTATAATAAAAAATGATTTATATAAATAAAATAAAACATTCTGCTTCAACTTGAAAAGAAAATTAAACACTCTAGTCAACTTAGATGTTCTCAAGATCAACAACAGTTGAGCTGAATGAAGGAAGGTTCGTTCCTCCTTTACAAGACTGAAGACTCAGCACACCAATCTTTGCTAATAAATACCCAACCCTTGAAGCCCAGTAAGAATCAACTCTCAATTTCCACACTAAACCATCTATATATTCCGGTCTTCCACTCCTTCAAAAACCTCTTTTATTTCAAAAAAAGATGGGAATTGGTGGGCGAATGAGTATGGATAATGATCAGAAGGATCTCTTCCAACGCGTCCCTTGTTCAAAACCACCATTCTCCTTGGCTGATCTTAAGAAAACCATACCACCTCATTGTTTTGAAAGATCCCTCGTTCGATCCTCTTACTATGTTGTTCATGACCTTGTTGTCGCCTACGTCTTTTACTACCTTGCAAACACATACATCCCTCTTCTTCCCTCCCCACTAACCTACGTAGCTTGGCCCCTTTACTGGTTCTGTCAAGGCAGCATTCTTACCGGTGTCTGGGTAATCGGTCATGAATGCGGCCACCATGCCTTCAGCGAATACCAATGGATAGACGACACTGTCGGCTTCATCCTTCACTCTGCACTCTTCACCCCCTATTTTTCTTGGAAATACAGCCACCGAAATCACCATGCCAACACAAATTCTCTTGATAATGATGAAGTTTACATCCCCAAAGTTAAATCCAAGGTCAAGCTCTATTCCAAAATCCTTAACAACCCACCTGGTCGGGTCTTTACTTTGGCTTTCAGATTGATCGTTGGTTTTCCTTTATACCTTTTCACCAATGTTTCTGGCAAGAAATATGAACGATTCGCTAACCACTTTGATCCCTTGAGTCCCATTTTCACTGAGCGTGAGCGCGTACAGGTTTTACTTTCTGATTTTGGACTTATTGCTGTCGCTTACGCGGTTAGTCAAGCTGTATTGGCTAAAGGAGGTGCTTGGGTGATGTGCATTTACGGGGTTCCTGTGCTAGTCGTAAACGCATTCTTTGTTTTGATCACTTATCTTCACCACACACATCTCTCCCTGCCACACTATGATTCTACAGAATGGGATTGGATCAAGGGAGCTTTGTGCACTATTGACAGAGATTTCGGATTCTTGAATCGGGTTTTCCATGACGTCACACACACTCACGTGTTGCATCATTTGATATCGTACATCCCACATTACCATGCAAAGGAGGCAAGGGACGCCATCAAACCAGTATTGGGTGAGCACTATAAGATCGACAGAACACCAATTATTAAAGCCATGTGGAGAGAGGCTAAGGAATGCATATATATTGAGGCTGATGAAGGTGGTGAGCACCAAGGTGTGTACTGGTACCACAAATTGTAAGGCCAGACCTTAAATTTGTTGGGAAAAAATTAAATGTCTTGTTAATAAGATTCTAATTAAGGATATTTTTTATTTGTAACAGCTCATACCGATTTGTAATGAAAATATTTACATTCCATACAATGAATATTAATCTTTGTATTTGGAGCTAGGTTTGTGCATGCATAAATCACATATTTTACAGACGACTTCAAAGCAAAAGGTGTAAATGCATGAACAGATCACAAAATTAGAAACACTTGATTAGGAACAGGTCTTAGCACTTGTAGTCTACAACTAATGAAAAGATAGCAAAATCAGAGAGTTCAGAAGAATAAAATCAGAAGCATTCACAAAATTTAAAAATCGAAGCATGTAAGTGATGGATTAATACCGATCAAACATAGTATTTCTATGTAAATTATGTCAATTATGTAAAGTATGTTGTGTGAATATGTAAATTAATGTAAGTAGAAGGACCTAATTAGTATTTAGAAAACTTGAAGGTTGCACATTATCATAAAGTTTCATGAAGAGTTGCAATGGTTCAACGCACTCTTTCGAATAGTATATATAGGTCCTATGCAAACCATTGTAAGTGCAATTTTCTAAAGATTGTTAATAAAGTTGATATATTTTGTAAGAAAATCATGTGCATTTAGTGTAATTAAGACTCCAACGATTGGTATCAGAGCCAGGTTTTTTCGATTCTAAAAGCATTATCATATACCATGAGAAGCAGGAACACAGTACCCAACAATTTAAGAAATTCACCAGAGACGATTGGTTTTCAGAACCAACGTCATAGTAAGATTAGTAAGAGTAAGCAATTGACGAGCGGGGCGGCCAAACACAGAGTGTTCTACCACCATACCGGCATCAATTCATCATAGAAAGAATTCTGATTTCAAGTGTTTGATCAAAATTGGAAGTAAGGCAAAACCACAAAACAGAACCGACGCAATCACAAAAGCAAAAGCAGTAAGTCAAAAGCCAAACTAGATACGACACAAGGAGTTCAACAATTCAAGAAATAGTAAGCCAAAACCCTAGAATCATAAATATAGCAAACTCGAAATCAGAAAGAACACACGTGATTTGATTTCAGAAGGCCATTATCGCAAGAGAAACCCCACGGTCAGAAGCCAACAATCGCCACCAACAGTCGCCAATCACCATCGTCAAACCACGAAACGCCACCATCATTCAAAGCAACGATTGGAGTCTAGAACCCTCAACCACTAGCGACTGACCAGATAGAAACAGTAGGCAACCGATTCATAACTAACGTTACAACAGTAAGTAATCATAGGCAGCGTTAAGAAAAAAAAGGGTTTTTGCACCGATTAGGAAGAGGAGCATCGGTTCACAAAAAGGGGTAACAACGATCGGAAAAGAGAAGGGCTAGCACCGGTTCAAGGAAAAGGTAGCAGTGAAACTGTGAAAGAAACATTTTTCTTGAAAAGGAGAGGCTCAGAAGCAATTAGAAAGAGTAAGCCCAAGTCCAACGTAAGAAGGGAGGCCCAAACAAGAGTGAGGAAAAGGAAGCCCACCAGGTTTTGTTATTCTTTTCAATTTTGATATATATTATCATTATATATTATTATTATTATTATTATTATTATTATTATTAGTTTAGACGTTATATTTTTGATTTATTAAGAGAATAGATTGAAATTTTAAAATTTGCCCGTTACAATTTTTCGTTAGAAAAACGTTGACTCGTTTAAATTGTTTATAATAATACTTGTAGTTAGAAAGAAAAAACTAAGTAAGAGAGTAAGAAAATCAAGGAGTTACAAAAGACCGTGTAACACCAAATTGGAGTAAGTTCACTACGAGCCAGATTGTCTAAAAAAGAAACCCTAGTGTTTCCAATATGTAAATTAAAGTAAGTAGAATGACCTAATTAGTATTCAGGAAAGTTGAAGGGCTGCACCTTCTCATAAAGGTTGTGATTTTTTAAGAAGGGGTACCACGAAAAAGTTGCAATGGTTCAACGCACACTTTCGATTAGTATATATAGGTCCTATATATGTAAACCATTGTAAGTGTAATTTTCTAAAGATTGTTAATAAAGTTGATATATTTTGTAAGAAAATCTTGTGCATTTAGTGTAATAATCAAGACATGCATGCGAGCAGGAGACAAAGGACCGGCTCCTAGCAAGTGCAGTAAGGGAAACTGCACAGGGCCCCTAAATCTATAGTGCCTAAAAAATATACCAAATGTATATATGTATGTCTAACCCATATTAAATAGCATAACCCTATTTTTCTAGAGTAGCCCAACAAAAACTATGTCTGCCAAAGAACTAAGAAGATTGAGAGGCAACTGGTAACTGAAATGATGATTCCAGAGCCGGCCATAGAAAATCAAAATAGTTGATTGATTAATGTATGATGGCACAACAATTTAATTATGTGGAACTCTAATCGATGTATCAAACCATTCCAATATTTTTATCCACATTCTTTAGGTTCAAGTAGAAAGGTTATTCGATGTATGTGTGTACCGACTTACCGAAGCAGCTCATGGGATCTCTTCGTACTTAAACTGGCCTCCCTTTGTCAAGTCAATCTCTCTTTTTCATACGCCCTCCTATTTCTCTTGGCGTACTTTTGTAGTTCGTCTCCGGCATGTGTGTATGGTTGTGTCAAATGCTTCTCGCAACATATCGGACTTCCAGAGGATGGTGATCACCGGTAGCAATATCTCTTCATTAGTACAGAGAAGTGATGATGTGTATCTTGGTAAAACTCAAAAGAAAAGTCAGTTCTCTCACTCTCTTAATATAAAATTAATGGTTGCTGTTTGGGTACCTCTTGCGTATCAAACACTCAATGAATGATACCCTATTTTACTTCTTTTAAAATTATACTACTTAACATACATTATCATTGTTTTTTTTGGTACATATATACTACAATCTAATAATGCATCGATCTAAATATGATTGAAGTTTTATATGATTATTAATTGTTTACATAATGTTTTTGACTGATTATAAAGAACTTAGTTGTTGTTGTTATTATTATTATTATTATTATTATTATTATATTCATGTTTAAAAAGCCTATTATAAGAATACCGCACAGGGCCACCGAAATCCAAAGGACGGCCCTGTGGGTGGGAGAACCAAAGACGTCAAAGTAGGCATACATGTGATGTCAGCTAATAGGGGTGAGCATAGGTCGGTTTCAGGCCCAAACCGAACCCAAACCGTTTTTTTTTTTCGGTTTTTGGGTTTTAGAAACTATTCGGTTTCGGTTTCTTCCGGTTTCGGATTTTCGGTTTCCCGGATTGGTTTCTCGGTTTTTCGGGTTGAACCCATGGTTTATGAGTTTTCGGTTTACATGGTTTCGTATGGGTTTTTGGGTTTAAAACCATTTATTTGGGTTGATTTTTTTATCTTAAAATGATTATTTTAACTAGTATTCACTATTTACTTATTTAGACTATTTAGTAGTTTTCATTTATAATTACTAACTAGCAACTTATTTAGAAACATAATACTTAATAATTTACTAGAAAATCAATACCTACTATCAACTTAGCAATTTTATACAAAGTTGAATAATAGATACCTGTGAATATGAAGAAAACAAACGTGTAAGTTGTAATGATGTGTTGCTTGTACTCTTCGCTTCTTGGCTTCTTGCAGTCTTGCACTATCATGTGAAAAGTAAATAAATAAATATGCATGTATATATATATATATATATATATATATATATATATATATATAGACACACACATACATACATCAAGAGCTATATCAAAGTAAAAAGTGTACTTAACTAGATAAGTGGTTGATGAGCAATCTCAATTCCGTTGCATAATGTCAATTGCGAGACCGTCGTGACTAGTGACCTAAAGATAAGTTTTATAACAAACTAATAATAATAACTAGCTATGATTTAATAAACAATCTTAATTTTCAAACATGTCATTCTAAATTCCAAAGTTCATACCAACAAAGTCAAAAACTAAAAAACATTACATCACAAAATATTGTCGTTCAATTGTTCCATACAAACCGATTACGAGACTACAAGTAACATAAAACTTTGATCACGCTATTCAAGTTTCCAATAAACACGCAAAACTCCCGGCCTTCTTAATCTACAACAAAAAATAAATAAAAACATATTTGTATACTATTAGGCTTATACTTAAAAAAATAAAAAATGTTAATGGAGTATATAATAATACTGACATAATTTTTACCTTGAAAATAGACGATAAAGCTTACTTATCAATCCTCACCCATGCAAGAGTCGGATATGCTTTGTCCGGTTGAAAATTCATCTACAAATAAAAAATAAATTAAGGCATAAACAATTAAATATATAATAGATTTAAGTGATCGAATTAATGTCATAAAATCATTACCAAGTTCTATCTTTTCCAAGTGCTCGTGCAACTCCGCTATTTCACTAATAGGCATGTGTTGAAGCTCAATGTCTGTCTTGGTGGAGCGCAGCCAATCTTGCGTGCAAATTAAAGCTTCAGCAGTCATCACTGGAGTCAGAGAACTTCTAAATGGATCAATCACCCGACCACCGGTACTAAATGTCGACTCCGATGCGACAGTGGAGATAGGCATTGCTAAGATATGCCTAGCAATCTAAGAAAGTATATTATCTGAATGAATTTTCCACCATGTTAGGATATCAAATGTTGAAGTCCTCTCCTCCATATCACCATTCAAATATCCCTCTACTTCTGAGTTGTTAACTCCATGGCCACGTGTTGCCTTAAACTGCTTAAATTCATCCGTTAAATCTACGTGAGAGGCAGTAGCAACAGAAGTAGAAATGCCAGTACCCTTTTTCTGTCTTGAAATTTCCTTCTCAGCCTTCTCTTTATAGTGGTTATACAAGTCCTCTAATGTTTTCATCACACGATCTAAGATCTCCTTTGTTTTTGAGGATGTCAAACCATAAATATTATCCAAACAAAACTCCAGATAACACATCTTATTGCATGGATCCAAAACCACAGCAACGTATAGCAATAAATTGACATTGTCAATATTATTCCAATATTTGTCATACTTTGCTTTCATTGACAATGCCATTTTTTTCTTTTTTTCATCAACATTGTCACATTTTGGAAATGATAGCTTGCATTGTCACAAGTTCACTATAAAAATTAATGATGTCACATACTTGGAATCAGAAATCTTCTTCGTGACATCATAAAAGATTCTCAAGTACTCAATAAAAGATCTATGGACAAGCACAAAACACATAAAAGTAATAAGAAATTATATTTCAATGACAAGTATATATCATACGAATGTTTAGAAAAGTAATATACCTTGCAATCTCCCAATCATCTTTGGATGGAGCCCCCAAAACTTTGTCATTTTTCCTTCTTTTTCGCGTACTTTCACCATCATCTTCCACATCACCACGAAAATAAGACTTGGAATTGTAATCAACCATATATATATATATATATATATATATATATATATATATATATATATATATATATATATATATATATATATATATATATATAGGGGAGGGTTCTTCTAAGAACCACAAATATTGTGGGAACCTAAGAACTAATCTCAGCCATTGATTTCATAGAATCAAGGGCTTAGATGTAAGGTGGCATTTTTGTAAATAAGAAAGCTTTAAGGGATAGTTTTGTTGGACAAATGGGCGGTTTAGGGGTAAAAGGGGGATAAAAAAATAAAGCAAACGTTCAGTTTTCAAAGGTTAGGCCACGCTTCTTCTCCATCATTTCCCTCCCTCGAATTTCTCAACCTTCTCTCTACTCTCAAAAAACTTCCGCCGGAGAAACTTGATACCTCGCCGGAAGCCATGCATTCGTCGTCGGCGACTGAAGAAGAAACGCTTAACGAGTTGTACAACAAAGCAAAGCGTAAGAACAATGCGATTCTTTTAATAGAAATGGTTTTTTTTTTTGAAAATTTTCGATGACCTGCATTTGGCGAAAATGCATTCTACAGGGAAGGGTGTTTCTAAACTAAAGGGAAAAGAAGATGACAGAGTTAAGGTGCTATTTTACGAAGAAGCACAACATTCTACATAGAATGTTTTATAGAATCAAATATTCTACTATATGATTCTATGCTCAATAACGATAATTTGATTATGATGGTTATGATGGTAATGTATTCTAGATAGAATACTGTCCGTTATACGAAAATGATAAATGTTATCTGTTTAAAAAAGTTGCTATTCTACGAAGAAGCATAACATTCTACATAGAATGTTTATATATAATCAAATATTCTACGATATGATTCTATGCTCAATAATCGAAAAATGATTCATATACACCCTCTGTTTTGCTTTTTAGAGGATCATAATCTTAAATAAGTCCTATAACAGGATTTGATAAATTAAATTTGGCAGAATCTTCCGAAGAAGAAAAACAGCAAACAAAGAAAACCCGAAAGGGGGGAAAACTAAAGCATGTGAGGATCGATGACAAAGAAGAAGGAAGTGAATCTAGGGACACGGTTTCAGTGTCCTCGAAAAAGTCAAAGAGAGGAAAACTGAAAAAGATTCCTAGCCGGCGGACGAAACGAGAAAGAATTGATAGCTCCGATGATTCGGAATCATCCGTCTCATCATCGTCTGAAGGTATAATTTATTTATCTGAACAAATAAGAAAACACTGTTTTTCTTTTATAAACTACGTGTAATATAAAATTTCATTCTCCGTATAAGATTCTGAATATAATGAGATTTATCTACAAAGAATAAGTTCATTCCCCGTAGAATATATTTTAAATATGTTAAAGAAATTGGTTTACTCTAGGTATAAATCATTGATAAAACTACCCAGCCCTCTTTTTTACAAATAACCTATCGGAGATCATAATGATGCTAAACCGACGAAGATGATTTAAAGGAATTTTCATTTTATCACAGATAAACGAGTGAAGACAAAAAAGAAGAAGGAGCGTAAAAGGAAGAGAGAGGATACAGGTTTTGATATTTCGGAAAGATTCTTGGATGCAATAGTAGAGAAACTCGCATCTAAAACCAAGCAACATGCTTTAGGAGAAAAAGGGACCAAAGAAGGGAAATTTCAAAGGGATAAACGACCAAGATTGACTCGAGACATCGTTAAACGAGAAATCAAGGAGGAAGCATCGGTCAAAAATGAGGATGTGGATGATCAAACCGGAGTTAGGGTGCTGAAATCGCACTTCTCACCCGGAACGTTGATGAAGGCTGCGTCGATGATGACTGAAGGACAAAAAAAAATTGTCAAGCAACTAGGCTTGGGTAGTCTTTTAGACATGAAAGTTTCAGGGATTCCGTCAAAACTTGGATACTACGTGATAGATAATTTCAACCCAGAAAGTTGTAGCATACTGCTGGAGCAAGGAGAGCTATTAATAACGAAGGATAGGATCCACAGCGTGTTTGGCATACCCAAGGAAGGGATTGATATATCCCGGTTAGCGGTGGCGAATAAGAGGGACGTAGTGACAAGAATGTGGAAGGACCAATTTAAGAGTTCAGAAATAAGGCCGTTAGATGTTTTAGAGGCTATTTCAGACAAAAACATTTCAGACAGAATGTTCACTCTGAATTTCATTGTTTTGGTTTCGACTATTTTGGCTGAAGGAACCCGGATGGGCTTAGTCAACCAGCGACTTTTGCCATTGATGAGGCCGGGAGAAGAGTTTCAAACTTTGGATTGGTGTGGATACATACTTGACGTCTTGAAGCAGTGCAAGTTTCATTCGTCGAAGGTAGCAAGCGGATTCTGCCATTGCGGCCCTCTGGTTTTATTAACTGTAAGTACCAAATATTAAAGCATGAAACTTTTTGGTCATATTCTATGTTCCTGGGCTTTTTGTTTTCTTCGTAGAATGATATATCATTCTACATAGAATGGAATTATTATATATTAAAGCATGAAAACTTATTGGTCATATTCTATGTTAAAATCTAGTTATTTCTGGAATAACTGAAATTGATATGTTGCATCATTCTATTAGAAAACTGGAAATTCTATATATTATTTTCATAGAATAGGGGACAAAAGTGTGACTAGAAGTATTATTTTTAACATACTGAAAAAATATTCTATGTAGGATGGAAAATTTTATTGATCATCTATGCTTAAATAAAAAACATTCTACATTAGAATGAGAATCTATGAGGGAAATCGACATATTATATTTAATACAATGAAAAACATTCAATATATGATGAATACTTCTATAAAACATCTATGAATGAAAAAAAAAAACATTCTATAGAGGGATGAAAAACCAGTTGGAGAATTAGATAGATTTTTAAGAATAGAATACAAATATTCTATGTATGATGGAAATCGACATAATATTTTTAATACAATGAAAAACGTTAAATTTATCATGAATAATTCTATAGGTCATTCTATAGGAGAATGACAACCAATAGGAGAATTAGATAGATTTTTAAAAATAGAATAAAAATATTCTATAAACATTCTATAAAACATCTATGAATGAAGAAAAAACATTCTATAGTAGAATGACAACCCAACGGGAGACTTTGATAGATTTTTAAAAATAGAATAAAAATATTCTATGTATGATGGAAACCGACAACTCTGTTTTTGGAACTGTTATTAACAGAAAACATTATTTTTTGTTCAGCTGTTATATGTAGATTATGTTTCTTGTGAACACAACTATGTGTCGAGGTCTAGACCGTTGATAAAGACCTGGGAGTATACAACCCTAAGGAGACGAGAGGGTGATGAGTTGAAGAGTGGTGGATTTGGGATTGGCTCGAAACCTGATGATGTTGAACAGGAAGACGATGACGTTGACTCTGCAGCAAACCAAAAAGATGATGAAGAGGCTGCTGTTGTTGTGGATGTTGCGAGAGATATTCAGAAAATTGAAAACAAATACAACGAGGCTTTGGAGGGCAAAGAGATTCTGACAACGATGGTTAGAGAAGCTTTAAATAAGTTTCCGGATAATGATGACTTGAAGCAACTGGAATCGAAAGTGATGCGGTTGTTTGGTGAAGAAGAAGAGATTGAAGGAGCGACAGTACAAACCGAGACACAATTTTGGAATTCCCCAGGGGTTATTGCCGAAATGGACAAAAGCTTGGACCAACTCACGAAAAGAAAGTCAACCGTTCTGGTGGGCCAGATGACACCCCCAAGCTTCAGTCTGGGGCTAACCCAAGACGAAAAAAGGGGAACTGAAGGAGATGAAAAAGAAAACAGGAAGAAGGTCGGGGAGGATGTTATGCCCGAGAAAGAAGAAAGAGTAAAAGAAAAGGAGACTGCACAAGCGAACCAAGCTGTTATGCAGGTTGTTGAGGAGGTCATGGCCGAGGATGAGCCACCAGTTTCAATCCCAATAGATGACAAAGGAAAAGAGGTTGTGAAGAATGTTGCGGACGAAAAAACTCCAACAGACGTTCGAGTACGAATGCCGTCGTCGTTTTTGAGGTCACCGTATGTCTCGCGTATGGTGAACAGCCTTACAAAGCTGGACGACGTGGAGAGGACTGTTTGGCAATTCATTTTATGCTTTAAAGACACGGATCCCTGGTACTTTATTTCATATCTTTGATTTTCAAGTAACTTTTTGTTATTCATAGGTAATCGGCTGTATTCAATTGTTTTTAACAGCCTAATTGTTTGTTCAGTTCCTATTGTCTCATGTACTCGATCTGCATTTTGTGACAGCGAAAGCATGTTCAAAACAGAGAGTTTGGGTTTTAGTACCCGTGTCCACTTTGAAAGCCTAGCCCATGATGCGTGGGTCTATTACGGGGTTATAGACTTATGGGCGATTGTGCTGAATGAAGAAGAACCAAAGACCATCTCCCGGAAGACAGACCCCTTCCGCTTGTTTGTGAGCGTTGATGCTTTGGTAAGTTATTCGTGTTTTCGGACGTTAATGAAAACAGCAATCTGTGATTCTGTGCATCGTATTTTGAGAAAGTTTCTTCTTATATTAATCTATTCAAACCTATATTAATCTTTCGCACATAGATTTTCCATAAATCTGTGGTTACCATTTTATTATATATATATATATATAGGATATGAAAGAACACTACATATAATTCTAACACATTATATGCAGAATGGTAGTATTCTATATGTAAATGGAATCCATTCTATGTAGAATCTAAGGCATTCTGTGAACATAGAGGGTATAATTCAAAAAACATTCTACGCAGTATAGGTAATATTCTATATATAATTAAACCCCATGCTTCGAAGGATATAAGACATTCTACAAACTTTGTGTGTAATTCTAAAAATATTCTACGCAGAATAGGATTATTCTAGATAAAATAGAAACATATTCTACGTAGAATTGTTACCCCCCGACTTATTTTTGTTGTTTTAGTAACAAAAATGATTATCTTTATAGTGTATCTTATTTATCTCAGAACGACGCAATGGTAAAGACTCACGAGTTTGATATGAAGCTCCAGAGTATATTCAACGCAACCATGAACTCTATGTGCGAAATTCCTGGGTTGCAAAAAGTAGAAATGTTCAAAGTTGACATGGTATGACCGCTGAATTCTAATAATAACGTATTATGAACTTCATCCGGTAACTCTTCTTGACATTTTGATAACGCAGGTGTTTTTCCCGATAATTCGCTCCCAACACTTCTATTTGATAGTGTTCAACTTGAAAAAACCAAGCATCGACGTTATCGACAACAGTGGAATGGAGGTCGATTTTTCTGCGAAATATTCAATAATCCCCGAACGCTTGGTACTAGAATAAAATGTTTCATAATATAATATATTTTTCTTCCATGATCGAAAAGTATCATAACATATTATGATTTTCTCCGTTGGTGCAGCACATGTACTTCTCACACTACCTTGCGTTGATAGAACACCCGAAAGCAGTTGCAATTGAAAAGTGCACCCCAAAACGATTAAAGGTGAAATGGGCGACTAAGCAGAACAGCGTGGATTGTGGGGTCTTTTTGATGAGACATATGGAGACATACAAAGCGCAAAAAAGCCGGGATTGTGGGCTGGAGACCGAGGGAAAGAAACAGAAATCAATACTTCGGAAGCTGAGGGCGAAATACCTGACAAAAATAATTCTGTCGGATATAAACCAGCTAAAGAAGGAGTTTCTTCTGAAGTGCGAGGAGTTCTGGAAGATTGGTGAAGATAAGGTGAAGGAGTTGGTGGAAGCATCAAAGTTGGAGGCCGAGGCCCGTCTATCTATTCTTGATTAAAACATTTAATGAATTCTCAAAAACAATGATCTAGGCTTGTGGTTGGAAAACATGTTTCGTTGACGATTTTATTTTTATTTTGAAGTACCTACGCTGATGCTTGGCTAAAAAACTTGGTAGTTTCATCAGCATAACGGGTTTGTCATTATGGAAAATGACTTATCGAACATGCATCTATTTAAAATCATTCATAGAATATTTGCATTCTGAGTTAAAAGTCTATGTATGCATTCTGAATATGTGGGTTATAGTAATGAATTCAATCTGTAATCTGTTCCATTCTATAGCTGATTAATGAATTATATGCCAGACACAGAATAGTTCATTTATAAATAGAATTAAAAATTCTATGTATTATATGGAATTTATCAATTCTATGACACCTCTAACACGCATTTATATATATTGAATGAAAACTTCTATGTATTCTGGGGAGATAATCATTTCTATGACAACTCTAACACGCATTTATATATGTTTAATAAAAACTTCTATGAATTCTGTTGAATTAATCTATTTTTATATATATATATATATATATAGGATATGAAAAAACTCTGCATATAATTTTAACACATTATATGCAGAAGGGTAGTATTCTATATATAAATGAAATCCATTCTATTTAGAATCAAAGGCATTCTGTAAAAACAGTGTGTATAATTTTAAAAACATTCTACGCATAATATGTAATATTCTATATAGAATTGAAACCCATGCGACGTAGAATATAAACATTATACAAAACATTGGGTATAATTCTATAAATATTCTACGCATAATAGGTAATATTCTATTTATGACAATTCTAACGCGCATTTATATATATAGAATGAAAAATTCTAAATCTATTCACTGACAACTCTAAAACGCATTTATTAAAAACTCGCATTTATATAAAAACACATTATGGGGCATAGAAAAACGCAATATACTAAAACAATCTTCGAACAAAATAGAAATAACATATATAAAATGTCTTCCACCTCAATACAAAAAGTATAACTGACATATCTTTATCAAATAAGAACATGCAATACTTCCCCCACTTAGCCGCTCATTTCCCTTTAAGCGGGCAGTTACGAGAATCATGATTTGATTGGCTGTTACAGGACCTGCATAGCCGAGTGCGTTTGTGGCTCTCGACTACCTTTTTCTCCTTTAGACCGATCAACCTTTTGTTTGTCCCGCATCCTTTATTGCGAATACCAGTTGGAACATGAATATTTACAGTTTCAGGGGCTTTTGATCCCAGAAGCCTCTCAAAGGTTTCATCCTTGTTGAAGCTAGCCATACACTTCCCATCGACGTCAACCTCCCCGACATCTTTCTTGAACATTTCAAAAAGCGTATTAATCTTTTCAGGTGAATCATTAAGACATAAAACAACGTTCCGGACGTAACTCATAAACTCATATGATTCCTTTCTTATATAACTGGATTCAGCGATATCTTTGCGCATGCGGTTAAAGAAAGTCGACTCTTTGGTCCAACGGGGCATAATGTAATTATTGGGGATCTTTTAGACGTCGTTTACATCTAGAACACAAAAAATGTGACGACAAATCAACCCCATCCGGGTGAACATCCGACAATCACAATCAATGGAGCCCGTGATGGAGTCTTTTACAACCTGTATTAAAATAAAAATAATCAATTTCTGTGGAAAATCATTAAATTACGTAGAATGATCCTTCATTGATCTGTAGAATGATGATGATCTAGGTAGCACATGAGACCATTCTGCTTATTCTATGATTTTATGATACATAGAGTGTGAGTTTTTACGTAGAATATATGCTATTTTATGTATACGCACATAATTCTACATAGAATATAAGCTATTCTATGTAGAATAGAAATAGTTCATTTTTACGTATACGCACATAATTATACATAGAACATATGCTATTCTATATAGAATAGAAATAGTTCATTTTTACGTATACGCACATTATAAAGCAAGGTATAACATATTCTACGAAGAATATTATAATTTTACGGAGAATAGGATTTATTTTAATATAGAACACTGATATTCTGATCACAATATGAGACAATTTCTGTTTTAGAACAACACACATGCCTGACATAGACTATATCATTCTACATATACGTTATATAGAATATATACAAAAAGAAATATACATTAGAGTCAGATAATGAAAAAAATACTAAAAACAAGATTTTGAAGGAATTGAACCTTGAAATCCATTTTCTGAAAATTTTCCGCAGTTTTATCCTTTATTGTGATCACCTCCATTGATTCATCTTGTGATGTCCCGATCTGGACACATGCTGTTAACCCCGAAGAAATTTCATCCTGGACATACTTGAAAATCGAGTGAGAGTATACCTCATGGGCGTGCCTCTCAATAGCAAGGTGGGTCTTCATTGTTTCGCTCCTTGTGTCATCTTCTACATCTAACTCAAATTGAGCATTTCTCTGTTTTTCCATGGCGCCTTCGAATCGCATCATGAACTCAACTAAAGTAGATTGGTAATTTTTGCAAACTTTAAAAAAGGAATTTTCACTTTCAGAAAGAGATGTTGTTCTCATTAACCCGTTCATCGGAACATCAACGAAAAACGCAGGAATGCATAACTCACGATCCTTGTGAATGTCATTAAACCGTCTGTTGCCTGCTAAATTGTAGTCTCCTATGAATAAGTTCCATTTCCTTTCGAACTCATCAACTTCCATGTTGCGAGACCACACTATATCGTTAAACCTCGCACGAAACTCGTTATCATTGAAAAGTTCGTAGCAAACCTGCGTCAATTCAAGCAATTGTATGTTACTGACAAAAAAAAAACATACACCACATTACACTGAAAAACGGAAATTATTGGTCGGGCAAACACCTTATGTGGCAACTTTTGGGTTATATGCCACATGCACAAACGGTGTTTTGCGGATCTGAAAACAGTTGCTACTGCTTGCTTTACTGAAGCATCCTGGTCGGTAACAATGAGGTTTGGTTCATGCTCCATATTACGAACAAAAGCATCAAACAACCATGCGTATGACTCAATAGATTCGCTTGCTATTAAACCAGCCCCGAATGTCACGCATTTCTTGTGATTATCAATTCCAGTGAAAGACACAAACACCATCATGTATCTGAAAAAACAAACATATCATGTAATTCTTTTTGAAAAAATATGAAAATTCTATGTATAATAATGCCATTCTATGTAGAATGACATATCATTCTACGTAGAACAAAAAAGCCCAGGAACATAAAATACTCCAAAAAATAAACGAACACTTACTTATTTTGGGGCTCAATAGAAGAAACAACATATCATGTAATTCTATAAGAAAAATATGAAAATTCTCTGTATAATAATTCCATTCTATGTAGAATGATATATCATTCTACGAAGAAAACAAAAAGCCCAGGAACATAGAATACTCCAAAAAATAAACGAACACTTACTTATTTGCAGAATACGTGGCGTCGGCAGATACAACATCCCCAAAAGCTTTGTAGTTAAGTTTCATGGTTTCGTCAGCCCAAAACAAACATACTAACTCTCCCTCACTGTTACATTTGTACTCACATGAAAAATTTGGAACATCATTTGCTTTGCTTATCAAGCGGTCAATAACCATTTGAGCATCACTATCCCCAATGAATCGATTCAAATCTCTTTTAAAATTTTTTGATGCGTTCCTACTAAATTTTAAGTTCTTATAACCACCGGCAATGTCGGACAAGTATCTACGAGCAACAACAGGACCAACATTCGCCCTAGACATGTCGTGTAACAAAGTCTTATCAGCGAAGTCAAGCTGTCTGCGCTTCTTAAGCATGTGTTTCCTGTCATCTGATAAAAACCGATGGCTGTGCCTCTCGACAAAATCGTATACAAGGTACTTTTTTGAAGCCACGGACAACAACTTTATCTTCACACAGGCGCCACATTCTGCCCGACCGCTTTTCCCTCGACGAAGTTTGTTCTCAGGCGCAGGATTGCCTTCTTTATTGCATAATATATATTTGATTGTAACAACCCCATCACTATTCTTTTTTGTCGTTCCTTTTCTAGTGTCAAATCCAGAAAAATCAGCATACTTTTCATACACTCCAATAGCATCGTCCAACGAAGAATACACACTATATTTTTACGGTTTTAAATGAGACGGGACGTTGGGAATCCAATATCTCCCTCCCCCTGGAGTTATCTCCTCAGAACCCTCGTCGTTTATCAACGTCCTTAATGTTTCATCTTTACCCGAATCTGTGATTTTGAAAAAAAACAAAGCTTAGGAAATATGAAACAAACAAAAAGATACATTAAACTCGAAAAAAAGGATACATATTCAAAGAATAACAAAAAACTAAATGTACATATGAAGGCATTCTATAAACTCTACGAGAACAAATAAATATTCTATGAATAATATTAAGTATTCTATGTAGAATAGCTAATTATTAAAACGGAATACACTACATTTTTACGTATACGCACATAATTATACATAGAATATATGCTATTTGTAACATCCCAATTTTTAATTATATGTAATTTACAAGTATCTGGACTTAATGATGGTATTAATGAATTATTACTACAATTTAAGTTATTTTGATCATTATATCAGTTAAAATATGAAAATACGAAGTTGAGGGGTATATTGTGCAAATAAGTCAAAAAGGAGAATAAAAGAAAAGAAGCCTTTCATTTTCAAGAATCCCTTCTCTCACTACTCTCTCTCTCTACCGTATTCTCTCTCTACTCTCTCTTCCTCTCGGCTCCATCCAAGAAAAACACAAGAATTCAACAAATTTCAAGTGCAAAATTTGGAAACAAGTAGCAATTAAGGAACTATAGCAACTGCGAGTATCAAATCAAGGTAACAAATGCTCAAATTTACGGATTTTTGATATGTTTGGTTCGGTTTTGAAGTGAACCGAATTCTAAGATTAGTGATGCAAATGTTTATGCATGTTATATAATATGATGGATTAGTTTAAATCGAGCATGTATGTTGTTGTATACAAAAATTCAGAATCAGATTTGAAGTCTAAGTGTGATTTCAGAAATTAAGTGTGTGTTTTAGTGTGTGTGTTCTTCGAGACATGTAGAAAAATGGACACAAATGGGTTGTTTTGGTGTACAAATATGATGATATAAGTTAAATAATAGCATCTAAGTTCATATTTACAGTATTAGACTCAGAAACATGCAAAAATGGTCAAAAACATAATTCTGGAAAATATTGGAAATTTCACCAAGTATGAACTCGGTCCGGATCCATCCGAATTCGGATCTGTACCCAGTTCGGACCTACAGTGTTTCGGACCAACCACAATTCGGACCATCCGAATTCGGATGTGGTCCAAATTCAGAACCCAATTACATTTAATATTACATAATACAATTTTTAAGCAATTACTGACACAAATTCACTATTACACTTACTTTACAGATCATTGTGGTGTTATCAAAACACACATTGATTCAGGATCAAGTCACAAAACCAATCACTGTGAGTTGCAGATTATCATTCGAACATTTATTGTTTTTACATTCATGTTTATACATTCAATGGCATGTTCACTTTGTTCATATACTTCATTTGGCACTCATGAAATGATTTTTTGTTATGATGCACACTCATACTTGACATGTAACACACATGTAGCCAGCGTTCATTTGAAAGTGCATCTATATACATCATGCTTGCACTGCATGATCATTACTTCATAATCTGATGCGACCTGGACTGGGGCTGACAGCAGGCCACTGTCGGGGACTGATCATCCCACTCGTATCCCATCAGGTTCGGCACATCCCCGATCAGCATATTGAACTGCCACCCCATGCTAGCACTGCATGGTTTACTCACACATTGAGGCTTTCACTGCCGTTTTCACATACATGGGGCTTACACTGCCCATGGTTAAGCATTGCATGTAAAGAAATATTTGTTGTATGTATAATCTGTTATCTCACTAAGCATTTAGCTTACTGTTGACTCACATTGTTTACAGGCAAAGGCAAGAGTGTAGAGGGACCTTCATCTTAAGCAATCAAATTCTTATCTCGGTGACCTTAGAAGCTAATTGGTACATGGGCGATGTAGCTTTGGGGCTGGGAATTTGTTACTATTAAAACAATTATGATGATGTAATAGCTAGACTTAATCACTGTAGACATTTACTTTCATTGCTTTAGTGTGGATGTAGACATTTACTTTCATTGCTTTAGTGTGGATTCGCTTAATTCTAATTTAAGTATTCAATTTCAATTATTATGATACTCATTGGGTTGTTAGTCGATCCTGGTGATTGCTACAATTATATCATTAATTAACAAGGACGTCACAGTTTGGTATCAGAGCATTAGTTTGAGGTTTCAAGTGTCCGCGAGGACTTGGACTCAAACTTAGGTTATGATATTAGAATGAACTTCTAAGTAATGATCTGAACTAAGATAGGATTGACATGCACACGGGGACAAGTAAAGGGTAACTGTACACTTAGGACTTACAAATAAATGTTCTAAATATAAGTTGTTATATTTCAGAACATGTCAGGAGACGATATGACTCCTCAGCAAATGTTCCAGATGATGCAAGCTCTCATGGAACAAAACAATGAGCTACAATCCAAACGAATGGCTGAGCAGGCTCAGTCATTTGCTGACCAATTAAGGGCCAGAGATGAGGCCGAGGCAAAACGAAAGGCCGATAAGCGAAAGCACAAGGGGCAACAACAGGATGACCAGGGAGAAAGGCAAGATGATACTGGGTCTTCCAACAGATCAAGGGGCTGTAGGTTTAAGGATTTCAAAAGTAACGGGGCTGTTACTTTTGACGGAACCGGTGATGCTGTTACAGCATTGGAATGGATCACCACCACGGAACGAACTTTCAGAATCAGCGACTGCGCTGATAAAGACATGGTCCGCTTTGCAACCGCTATGTTTGCAAGGGACACTGTTATGTGGTGGGACGCAATGACACATGTGTTGACGATGGAGGTAGTGTCACACATGTCATGGAGCGAGTTTAAGGAAGTGTTTTCTCAACAGTACTGTCCAGCCGACGAGAAGCGACGTCTCGAGGCAAAGTTCCTGAATCTGACTCAAGGAACGAAAACGGTTACACAATATGCCGTTGAGTTCACTCGATTGAGTCTGTTCGCACCCCATTAAGTAGACACAGAAAAGAGGAAGATAGCCCGGTTTGAGGCCGGACTAGATTATGAGATACGCCGAACCATGAGTGGGGTTCGGTATACAACGTTTGCTGGTTTGCTTGAGGCTGCTCGGAATGTGGAGCAGATTGTCTTATTATCTGGATACGTAATCGGGTCAGCCGCCGCACCACCGACTCAACCGTCGCCGCCAAAAAGGCAGCGGGAGTCTGGATCCTCCCGATTCTCTCCTCAATCCCATCAACAGTCTTCATCACCAACGAAAGGAAGGGCCTTTTCGGCCAGTTCAGAAATGAGAGACTGCAGACGATGCAGAAAAGCGCACTCTGGGGAGTGCAAGACTCGGGACATGTATTGCTTCTGCTGTGGGCAGAAAGGCCATCACTGGGAGCATTGTCCACGAAAAGATGATGCATGCTACAACTGCCACAGACTTGGCCATTTTTCAAGGGACTGCCCGAAACCCCCACGAGATCAGAATGCTCCACAATCAACAGCAAGATCTTCTGTAGCTTCCACAGCTCGCAGGGATCAATCTCAAAGGGCTCCAACAAGGGCGTTCCAAATCACAGCTGAAGAAGCAAAGGATGACCCGGAGGTGGTCACTGGTACGTTCTATGTTAACTCAATTCTTGCACGTATTTTGTTTGATTCCGGAGCCAATCGTTCGTTTGTCTCCACTACATTTGCTCGTCAATTTAGCATGCCAACTTCCAAACTGCAATTTGTACTTGACATAGAGACTGCTAGCAATATGTTAGTAAAAGCAGACAAAGTATATAGGAATTGTACATTATTGGAAGAAGACGTAGTATTCAATATAGATCTGATCCCTATGGAGTTCGGGGAATTCGATGTCATAGTAGGCATGGACTGGTTAGTTCATAACGAGGCCCAAATCGTTTGCAAGAAAAGAATGATCAAGATTACCACTCCCGAGGGCCGAGACATATGCATTTATGGTGATAGACACAAAGGCGACTTATGCCTTATTTCAATTGCAAAAGCCCGAAAGCACGTTGCCAAGGGTTGTTCAGCTTACTTAGCCTACGCTGTCGATGCAAAGGCTGAAATTCAATCTCCTTCTATCGTTCCAGTCGTTTCCGAGTTTCCAGATGTCTTTCCAGAAGATATCTCGGGATTGCCACCTGATCGCCAAGTGGAATTCCGCATTGACCTCATTCCCGGAGCTGCTCCAATAGCAAAGGCTCCTTACCGTCTAGCCCCTGCTGAAATGCAGGAAATGATGAAGCAGTTACAGGAGCTACTTGACAAAGGTTTTATCCGCCCAAGTTCATCTCCTTGGGGCGCTCCTGTTCTGTTCGTCAAGAAGAAGGATGGCACATTACGTATGTGCATCGACTACCGGGAACTCAACAAAGTCACAATCAAGAACAAATACCCGTTGCCCCGGATTGATGATCTCTTCGACCAGTTACAAGGCGCAAGTTACTTCTCGAAGATTGATCTTCGTTCGGGTTACCACCAACTCAAAGTACACCCGGATGATATTCCAAAGACGGCTTTCAGAACTCGTTACGGACACTACGAGTTTCTGGTAATGCCATTCGGTCTTACAAATGCGCCGGCTGCTTTCATGGATCTCATGAATCGAGTCTGCCGACCAATGCTCGACAAATCGGTCATCGTGTTCATCGATGACATTCTCATATATTCAAAAACCGAAGAGGATCATGCATCACATCTGCGAGAATTGCTAGAGTTGCTGCGCAAAGAGCGACTTTATGCCAAATTCTCGAAGTGTGAATTCTGGTTGAGGTAGGTACGTCTCAACATTCCAAACAATTTCATGATCCTTATACTTAATCATAAACTCGTTGTTAGCTTGTACTTACTCAAAATTTAATTCAGATCCAATTCTTGGGGCACGTGATATCTGGTGCTGGGATTGCTGTTGATCCTGCAAAGATCGAAGCTATCCAGAACTGGGAATCACCCCGCAACGCCTCAGAGATTCGGAGTTTTCTGGGATTGGCTGGTTACTACCGCCGATTCATCAAAGACTTCTCAAAGATCGCCGTTCCGCTAACAAAGCTTACTCGCAAGAACGCGACCTTCTTTTGGGGAGAAGAACAGCAAATGGCATTTGACAACTTGAAGAATCTGCTAAGTGAAGCACCAGTGTTAGCCCTGCCTGAAGGGAACGAAGACTTCGTAGTCTACACAGATGCATCAGGCATGGGTTTGGGTGCGGTACTAATGCAAAGAGGAAACGTCATAGCTTATGCTTCTAGACAACTCAAACCACATGAGAAAGACTACTCTACTCATGATCTAGAGCTAACTGCTGTGACTTTCGCTCTCAAGTTATGGAGACACTATTTGTACGGAACCAAGTGTTTAAAGTATATATTCAGTCAGAAGGACTTGAATATGAGGCAAAGAAGGTCAATGGAGCTGATAAAAGATTACGACTGTGAGATTCTCTATCATCCAGGGAAGGCCAACGTAGTGGCCGATGCCCTAAGCAGGAAAGCGTACTGCAAGGCATACTGCTATGCCTTAACTTCCACAATACTGACGTCCACTATCATAGACGATGTAAGGGCTGCTCAGTTGCAGGCCTTAAAGGAGGAGAATGTAAAAGACGAAAATGTCAGGATTCAGTTGCCATTAATGCAAGATGATGGAACTGGACTAAAGGGTGTGTATGGCAGAGTGTGGGTTCCCAAGTTCGGGAACATGAGAGATGTAATTCTCGAGGAGGCTCATCAATCTAAATTCTCAATTCATCCTGGCAGCACAAAAATGTACAACAACCTGAAGGCCGACTTCTGGTGGCCAGGATTGAAAAGAGATGTCGGTCAGTATGTTGAAAGGTGCAGAACATGTCGTCTAGTCAAAGCAGAACATCAACAGCCCTATGGTAGTATGCAACCTCTTCCTATCCCAGAATGGAAGTGGGATCATATTACTATGGATTTCGTAACCAAGCTACCCAAGACTCGTCGTCAACATGACGCCATTTGGGTCATTGTTGACCGATTAACCAAATCTGCTCACTTCATACCAATCCGAGAAACCTACTCACTGGACCGACTTGCCCAGATCTACGTAAACGAAATCGTTATTAGGCATGGTGTGCCTAAGTCTATTGTCTCCGACCAAGATAGTAGATTCACTTCTAATTTCTGGACTGCTCTGCAAAACGGTCTTGGTACTCGTATCGCAATGAGTACTGCCTATAGACCCCAATCTGATGGTCAAAGTGAAAGAACAATTTTAACTCTCGAAGACATGCTCAGAGCCTGTGTCATGGATTTGGGTGGTAACTGGGACGATCACCTCCCATTGGTTGAATTCTGCTACAACAATAGTTACCATTCCACTATCAAGATGGCACCGTTCGAGTCTCTATATGGCAGAAAATGTAGGACTCCAACCTGTTGGAGGGAAACAGGAGAAACTCCAATAGCCGGTCCTGCTTTGCTACAAGAAACAAATGAAAAGATCCAACTCATACGGCAGTACATGAAAACAGCACAAGATCGACAAAAGAACTATCATGATCGCCGGCACAAAGCGATAGAATTTCAGAAAGATGAATGGGTATACTTGAAGGTATCCCCAATGAAAGGTGTTACAAGATTCGTTAAGCGAGGAAAGTTATCGCCTCGATTCATAGGACCCTTCAAAATAATAGAAAGAGTTGGTAATCAGTCCTATCACTTGGACTTGCCGGAAGAGTTATCAGGAGTTCACCCGGTCTTCCACGTAGGATACTTAAGAAAGAGTCTGGTGCCCGAAAGGGAACCATGGACTGATCATTCGGACATTAAGATTGACGAACGGCTAAGGTTCGTTAATGAACCGGAGTGCATTTTGGAGACAAAAGTCAAAAAGCTACGGAACAAAGAGATCAGGATGGTGCTGGTCAAGTGGAAGCATCATCGGGGAGCTAATCATACTTGGGAATCAGAAGAGGACATGAAGACTAAGTACCCAAGTTTGTTTAGCGCAGCATGACTTCGCGGACGAAGTATAGGCGTGGTGGAGCCCATGCTGTAACATCCCAATTTTTAATTATATGTAATTTACAAGTATCTGGACTTAATGATGGTATTAATGAATTATTACTACAATTTAAGTTATTTTGATCATTATATCAGTTAAAATATGAAAATACGAAGTTGAGGGGTATATTGTGCAAATAAGTCAAAAAGGAGAATAAAAGAAAAGAAGCCTTTCATTTTCAAGAATCCCTTCTCTCACTACTCTCTCTCTCTACCGTATTCTCTCTCTACTCTCTCTTCCTCTCGGCTCCATCCAAGAAAAACACAAGAATTCAACAAATTTCAAGTGCAAAATTTGGAAACAAGTAGCAATTAAGGAACTATAGCAACTGCGAGTATCAAATCAAGGTAACAAATGCTCAAATTTACGGATTTTTGATATGTTTGGTTCGGTTTTGAAGTGAACCGAATTCTAAGATTAGTGATGCAAATGTTTATGCATGTTATATAATATGATGGATTAGTTTAAATCGAGCATGTATGTTGTTGTATACAAAAATTCAGAATCAGATTTGAAGTCTAAGTGTGATTTCAGAAATTAAGTGTGTGTTTTAGTGTGTGTGTTCTTCGAGACATGTAGAAAAATGGACACAAATGGGTTGTTTTGGTGTACAAATATGATGATATAAGTTAAATAATAGCATCTAAGTTCATATTTACAGTATTAGACTCAGAAACATGCAAAAATGGTCAAAAACATAATTCTGGAAAATATTGGAAATTTCACCAAGTATGAACTCGGTCCGGATCCATCCGAATTCGGATCCGTACCCAGTTCGGACCTACAGTGTTTCGGACCAACTACTATTTCGGGTCCATCCCAATCCGGACCCCAACCCATTTCGGACCTCTCCCCACTTCGGACCTACAATATTTCGGATACTAGCCTACTTCGGACACATGACTAATTCGGACACTACCAAATCCGGATCACTCATTTTCGGATCATACCAAATTCGGACCAAGGACCAATTTCGGACCAACCACAATTCGGACCATCCGAATTCGGATGTGGTCCGAATTCAGAACCCAATTACATTTAATATTACAGAATACAATTTTTAAGCAATTACTGACACAAATTCACTATTACACTTACTTTACAGATCATTGTGGTGTTATCAAAACACACATTGATTCAGGATCAAGTCAAAAAACCAATCACTGTGAGTTGCAGATTATCATTCGAACATTTATTGTTTTTACATTCATGTTTATACATTCAATGGCATGTTCACGTTGTTCATATACTTCATTTGGCACTCATGAAATGATTTGTTGTTATGATGCACACTCGTACTTGACATGTAACACACATGTAGCCAGCGTTCATTTGAAAGTGCATCTATATACATCATGCTTGCACTGCATGATCATTACTTCATAATCTGATGCGACCTGGACTGGGGCTGACAGCAGGCCACTGTCGGGGACTGATCATCCCACTCGTATCCCATCAGGTTCGGCACATCCCCGATCAGCATATTGAACTGCCACCCCATGCTAGCACTGCATGGTTTACTCACACATTGAGGCTTTCACTGCCGTTTTCACATACATGGGGCTTACACTGCCCATGGTTAAGCATTGCATGTAAAGAAATATTTGTTGTATGTATAATCTGTTATCTCACTAAGCATTTAGCTTACTGTTGACTCACATTGTTTACAGGCAAAGGCAAGAGTGTAGCGGGACCTTCATCTTAAGCAATCAAATTCTTATCTCGGTGACCTTAGAAGCTAATTGGTACATGGACGATGTAGCTTTGGGGCTGGGAATTTGTTACTATTAAAACAATTATGATGATGTAATAGCTAGACTTAAACACTGTAGACATTTACTTTCATTGCTTTAGTGTGGATTCGCTTAATTCTAATTTAAGTATTCAATTTCAATTATTATGATACTCATTGGGTTGTTAGTCGATCCTGGTGATTGCTACAATTATATCATTAATTAACAAGGACGTCACACTATTCTTCTTCACGAGAGATAACAGATATATTAAAACCTAATAGGATTGCTAACAGACAAATAAAATAACACGAAAATATAAAAAAAACACTGTCAAGAACACAACAAAATCAAAACTTGTTGGGAGTAGGCAAAAGATACAACCTGTGTAAGCATTCTATAACTCTAGGAAACATATAAAACATTCTACGTAGAATAATATGCATTCTATGGAGAATGGCTACTTTCAAACAGAATACATTATATTCTACGAAAAAACGTAGAGTATTCTACGAATAAAAATATGCTATTCTATATAGAATAAAAAATGTTCAACACATACGATATCAAAATAAAAATAAAAACAACAAGGAATGCATACGTTCATAAAAACAGAAAGGCTTCGTTCAGAATTTCAAAACAACTATTGAAAGGAAACCTACTACGAAAAACATCGAATAAGACAGCAAAGACAAAAAAATACTGACATGGACACAACAAAATCAGACTTGTTAGAAAGAAAAAATTTAGAAACATCGGATATTAGCCAAGGGAAACGACGAATTACCTGGATTATGAAAAGACCGATCGACGACCTCCTCGTCTGCTGCAAAACAATTAGGAACGACATTACATGGAGTCTGTTGAACTGTAAAAGACGACTCCATGGATAGGTCGAAAAAAAAAAATGATTTCCGGCGACTCGACGGAGCAGACTTCTTCTGGCCGGAGAAAAGGGAGGAGACCGGTAGATTAATGACAAACACAAATGATGATTACATTGAAGATTGAAAAGCTTAATTAAATGACAGCTTTTCTGAAGAGTCACAAGGAAGAGGCCAAAGAAAAAGACAGAATTACCCTTAGTGGAGACTCCCATATTTGCAAAGATTTACAAAAATGCCATTGATTATCCACCATTGATCCTCTTAATCCAAGGGCTGAAAATGGTTCTTGTGTTCTCACATTATTTGGAGTTCTTAAAAGAACCCATTCCTATATATATATATATATATATATATATATATTTAGTAGTATTTAAACAAAACAAGACTTGAAATTGTAATCAACATATATACCTATCAAACGCATCTGCATACTTTTCTGCAATTTCTAACATCATGTATGTAGAATTCCACCTTGTTTCCACATCCAAACATGGCTTTCTTTGGCATTCAATTTTAACCCTCTCAACACAATCTTTAAAACTCGCATACCTAGAAGGAGATGATCTAACATACCTAACAGCATTACGAATCTTTGAAATTGATTCAAACTGTTCTTCGAGTCCATCTCTTACGACAAGGTTAATGATGTGTGCACAACATCGTAAATGCAAGTACTTACAATATAGGTAAGCATGTGGTCCCTTAAGCATGGTAGATAAAACTCTAATTGCTCCATCATTAGATGATGCATTGTCCACAGTTACCGTAAAAACTCGTTCAATCCCCCAATGTTGTAAGCCTTTATACACCAATCTACCGATCGTCTCGCCTCTGTGATTTGATATATGACAAAAATTTAATATCTTTTTTCTTAAAACCCAATCATCATCTATCCAATGTGCTGTAAGACACATATAATTAAAATTTTGAACAGAAGTCCAAGTGTCAGTAGTAAGCGACACCATTTGGTTTTTTAAGACATTCTTCAACTTCTTTGTCTCTTCTTTGTATATCGCCATGCAATCCCTAGCCACAGTCCACCTCGATGGGATTTTAAACAAAGGATTCAAATCCCATGTATATTGTCTAAAACCCTCGTCATCGACCACACTAAAAGGTCTGTTGTCCATTATACACATGCATGCTAATGACTTTCTACATTGTTCTGGCTAAACGTATGAGAAGTCAAAGTACTATCACCGCCTTTTGTTTTTGGGGGTTTGAAATTCAACGTGGTTTGCTTCTTGGAATCATCTTTTTTGTAAATGGGTGATGTCTTGCAATACTTTTTCAAATGACTCTTCAATGCGCATGTACCATTTTTTTTTGTATTAGCAGCCATTGACTTCTTACAATATGGACACTTACGGTTGCACCCTTGACGTAAGTGAAATGGTCCCATACAAATGAACGTCTTCCACTCTTCTTGTCATCCTGATCCTCATCATTTTCGTCTTTTATATCAACAACTGGTTCATCAATTTTGTTTCTGCTTTCTGCCTCATCACCATGCTTTGATTGTTTTTCATGTTCCATTGGGTCACTTGATTGAGTTGCTTCCATCTACATAACAGTACATCATTAGATGTTAATAAATACAAATAATTAAAATACATAACTAAGATATCTAAGATTTCTAAGTAACTAAGATTCATATCAAATGAAACTAATCAAATACACAACTAATATAGTAAGATTTCTAAAATATACATAAGTCCATACATTGATACATATATAGAAAATTAGAAACTAAGTAAGTTTTTTAGTAACAAACTAATAAGTAATAACTACATGCAACTTAAATTGAACTACATCAAATAAACAACTACTTATATAATTATGAATCTGCACAACAGTGACACAAAATTTCAAATTAAACTATCACAACTTTTCAAGATACAAAATTACAAATTAATGTATTAAACTAAGTTAATAACAAGTTCAAGTGTTCAACTAATCAATTAATTGATTATTTCAAGCTGAGAAATTTAGGTTAATACCGGAGCACGCCGCCGCTGAGCAACACCGAGGGTACACTGTGAAGGAGACGGAGCGCCGACCGGTGAGAGGCGTGAACTGTCGGCACTCGTCGACTACTGCCCACCGGTGCAAAAGGGAGAAGATGGAAGTGGAATCGTGGAAGGAGGAGGTGAGCGGCAGCGGCGTGAGGTTGAGGAGTGAGGAAGAGGAAGTAGGAACGATGGAATATTGGAATGAGCACGAGGCAAGAAGTAAGTCAAAGTAAAAAGTAACCCTAGACCTTATTATCAGTTTTACAAAAACAATATTTAATTAGAAAATAGAAAATACAAAATATTTTTAAAATTAAAATTAATTATTAATTTCGGTTCGGTTTTGAGACACAATCCTAACCCAAACCATTTGAAACGGTTTTTTCGGTTTTACGATTTTTTTGGGTTCGGTTTTTTCGGTTTCCGGTTCGGTTTCTGCTCACCCCTATCAGCTAACTTCACTAATGCAGCAATCATTGAAAAGTGACAAGACATGACAAGACATGCGAGCACGAGAGGTGGGTGGGAGAACCAAAGACGTCAAAGTATGCACACATGTGATGTCAGCTAACTTCACTAATGCATCAATCATTGAATAGTAACACCAATTTAAAAGTTAACGTAACTCAATTATAACATCTTTATATCTTAATAAAGGAGAACCTTTAATGCCAATGTCACGTCAACTAATCAAAATTTCATTTTCTCTCCTAATTTTTCTAAAATAACTTGTAATTTACTCATTTAATTCATTTTAAAAAACAAAATTAATTACTATGTAATTTAAGATCTATCAATGAAAGTCAATTCAACTTAATTGCTTTTGTATTTAATACCTAATTGACTAATTTTACCTAGATTGATTTATTTTCATTTATTTTATATGATTTCTTTAGCATATACTTTAACCTTATTGTTAAACATGTTTTTATTATACTATTTATTTATAACAATTAGAATACAACAAAATTATTTTAATATTTATATAGCTTTTATAATTTCTTTATTTCAGTTTATTTTTTAATAATAATATTTTAAATTTATATATTATTAAAGATAATTACTATATCTATAAATACTATTAAAAGAGTAACTAAATTGCTTGTCCCCGCGATGGTAGTCTAGTGGTTGGTGACTTGGAATCTATTATGGAGGTTCAGGGTTCAAACCTTTCACATGTCCCTTAATTATGGGTTACGTGATTTACCTCCTCCATGTTGGCCGTGGGACCGTTCGGTGGGAGCTCCCAGAGGGTGGGTTACCTTTTTTTAAATTGCCAATTGTCATCTTCTCATGATGCCAAGTGACATCTTCTACTAATGACAAATGTTAATTACTATTTCAAGATTAAATTAAAAATCTTAAATCAAATTATTTTTAAGATAAGATTATAATTAGATACTTAAATCCCATAAAATCACAATAAACAATATTTAAAAGATTTTTTTAATTAATAATAATAATAATAATAATAATAATAATAATAATAATAATAATAATAATAATAATAATAATAATAATAATAAACTTAAAAGGTATTAATCATTACTTTTTTTTTTTTTGGTTTAAAAGATTTATACATAAATTAATTTAATAATATGTATTAAATATCATTAGTATTAAAAGTTTGAATATTAATTTTTAATTTTAAGTTTCTATAGATTTAAAAAACCAAATTTATTAAAGTTATCCGTGTAATACACGAGTTAATAAACTAGTATTATAATAAAGTAAAACAATTGATGTCACGTGTCGCTTCCACAATGCACGAAATTTCATTATTCCGCCTCTTTTTTCTAAATTACGACGTTAACCTAATTACATTAAATTTTGATTTTAATTTCTTTTTATTAATGAATTAATTTTAAATTAGATATTACATACAACATATTAAATTAATTTTTACCTAAAATAAAGAGTTGATTACGAACTTTGGATTTGGTCCCTCAACTTTCAATTTTGCAAAATCGGTCATTATCAACAAGGTTTAATTTCAAAATTAGTCCATCATCCATTAACTTTAATTGAAGGGATAATCGCGCATAAAACCCCCAATTTGTCAGTTTTTGTGATTAGAACCCAAACCATTTTTCGTTGCATAGAAAATCCCGAACTAACTAAAAATCAGTAAATCAAGGCTTTATCAATGGACCGGTTGAAATCGGTTATTAATCCTACGTGGACCTGTAAATAACCAACGTGGAATATATTTTAATTGTTCAAACCAGTTGCCAAGTATTACATATCACTTAAACCCCAGTTGATAATTTTTTATTATAATTATTAAATGGGATTACATCATCAACGAGGGTTTAAATAATTTGTAATACTTGGCAACCGGTTTTAGCAATAAAAAAATATTCCACGTAAGTTATTTACCGGTCCACGTAGGATTAATAACCAGTTAAACTGATTACCAAGTGATAAAACCTTGATTTACTGATTTTTAGTTAGTTCGGGGTTTTTTGTGCAACGAAATATGATTTGGGGTTTTAATCACAAAAAACTGACAAGTTTGGGATTTTTTGCGCAGTTATCCCTTAATTGAAATGCCCTTTTTGCCCTTGTTTATATTTACATTTTTGACTCTTTTAATTACAAATCATTACCAACTCTTTATTAAAAAAAACAATATATACATATATATATATATATATATATATATATATAGACACACACACACACACACAGATATATATATATATATATATATATATATATATATATATATATATATATATATATATATATATATATATATATATATATATATGGAAGGGTTCTTCTAAGAACGTAAATATTTGTGAGAACCTAAGAACCATTTGTGGCCATTAGATCAAGAAGATCTATGGCTCAAAATTGTCAAATGACATCTTGTAATTATTTAGAATTTTGATATTGGAGAATCTTGAAAAAGTGTGCAAATAGTATTTTTGGAAGAAAAAATCTGCTTTTCTTTTTCTCTCTCTTCCTTTTTTTCATCTTCATATTCTCTATCTTTTTTGAGCATTTATTTTTATAGTAAAGAGTCGGGCTCCCTTAATCTTCAAAAGGTGTGCAAAGGGTCGGGCTCCCTCAATCTCGGTCGAGATCCCCGTCGCAGCCGTGCTCATCTTAACGTGGCCCGAGCTCGACCCGTAACTGCCTGCGACCCATCGCGCCCCGCGCTCGTGGCATCGAGGACCAAGCTCATATCAATAACATCGCGACCTGCGCTCACGGACGAACAAAAGCAGGTTGCTCTTAAGACAGCCAAGGGCAGACTCAAATCTTAGCTCAAGGTAACTTACTAATTTGTCCCGATTTAATTCAGTATCATATATAAATTAAATTCCATGTTTCAAACACAACTTACATTATCAAATTCACAAGATTGAGTCCAAACTCACCTTAAACTCAAAGAAGCAAGTTGGTGAAGATAATCAAGGATTGCAACTCAAATCTCACGTTAATGCCTCAATTGTTATGGTTTGGAGACCTTTACACACACACACACAGACACACACACACACACAATATCTGGTTTTGGAATTGGAATTAATGAAACAAGCAAGCAAGAAGGTAACCCATTTATACGTTTTCGGTTTTAACTCGGCTCGATAGCCAATATCTGATCCCGTTATCATTAAACAAAACTTTATAAACAAAACTTTATATCATTGGGTTCCAAATTAATCAATAATTACCAAGATTGTAATCTTTTATAAAAACTTAATCTCATAGTCCGGTTAACTCAAAATCTTATCACGTGACGACTCCATGTATTACTCAATAGTTCGTCCAATTCAATATTAATATTTAAATTAACTCAATTAAATAATTCCATGTACCTTACCCAATTGGGATGTTACATTGTATGTGATATGTTTTGATTTCAGTCTTGATATTGACAAGCATTCAACATTTGAGGTATTCATTATTTTTTATCAAGCGTTCTTTGATTTTTAAGGTATTCTTGATGATAGATATAAAAAGTTACTTGTATATGATTTTTGAAAATAACAAGTTCATTTGATACTTGCATTTGATTCTTGAATATAACAAGTTTATTTGTTATGTGTATTTCATTCTTGAGTATATCAAGTTCATTTGTTATGTGTATTTGATTATTTAAAAAAACAAGTATATTTGATACTTATACTTGATTCTTGAATATAGCAAGTTCATTTCTTAAGTGTTTTTCATTCTTGAATATAGCAAGTTCATTTGTTATGTGTATTTGATTATTGAAAATAACAAGTTTATTTGATACTTGTATTTGTTTCTTGAATATAGCAAGTTCATTTCTTATGTGTATTTCATTCTTGAATATAGAAAGTTCATTTGTTATGTGTATTTGATTCTTGAAAATAGCAAGTTTATTTGATACTTGTATTTTCTTGAATATAACAAGTTCATTTGTTATGTGTATTTCATTCTTGAATATATCAAGTTTATTTGTTATGTGTATTTGATTTTGAATATAGCAAGTTCATATCATACTTGACTTGTTTTGTCATTTAATTTTGATTTTTATAAAAAAAATATTACTATTGTTTTGATGGTAAAAACATGTGTTTTGAGAATGAATATGTAAGATTGAACAAAATAACAGAATCAGATAATTTAACAGACTTATTGAGTTCTCTTATCAGACCTCGGTATCTTATCAGGACCACCTCTAATCACTCAAAAGTGGAAATTTACCACTTATTCTATCAGACAAGTTTATTGCTTGTCACACTATCCGCCATACCCAATCTAAACGTCTTCTTTTAAGTTACTGTTTATGCCCTGATCTCTCGGTGTCGATGCCCTAATCTCGGTGTCGATGTTAGTCAGCTTCAAAGAAATGGGGATGTTGTGCAAAACAGGGGAAAGATCTATATTAGTGGCATAGCAGGGATGATGTGTGTAGCCACTCTAATGTTTAAGTCAGTCCAGAGTAGGGATAATTCATTGTGTAGTCGGAATCATGTGTGAGTGATGTATATTGCGTGAGTGATGTATATTGTGTACCTTTTTTATGTGGGATTGATCCCTATTTATACCTTAATTGCCACTGCAAGGTAATTTCATTCATCGCTCTCTCCACAGATGACACCTGTCTTGTAACATCCTTGGAATTAAATTATTGTATTTGAAGTTATTAAGTTTTAATATGTAATTTAAGTTGAATTATGGAAGTTGGTACGTAATTTGGATTAATTATAAAGTTTGTTGCATATTATGGAAAAATAGAATTTTAAATTATTAAGTGAAAATAATTATTAATTATTAAGGATAATAAATAAAAGATAGAAATCTTTTATTTTATAAATCAATATTTAATGGAACCGGTTAAGTTGAGGGACTAAAGGTGTTAAAATGGAATTTTGAAATAAAAGACCAAAGGTCTTTCATTTCCAACTATTACACTCTCTCACTAGAAATATCTCTCCCATCTCTCGGCTCACTTTCTCTCTAAAAAAAAAAATCAAGATCATAAAAACTTGGATTTTGAAGCTGAAAATTTGGATTTAGCTTGCATTCGAGGAACTAAAACATCTGCAAATGACGATTTAAGGTAAATATTACTTGAACTCTTCGAATTTAAGTGTTTTTGGGTCGGTTTTTATAAGAACCGAAACTTAGATTGGTGTTGCAAACATGGATGCATGTATGATGTTATTGTGGATTAGTTTAAATCTAGTGTTTATGATGCTACATATTAAATTTCAGCTCCTGATTCGAACTAAAAGTATGGATTTGAGGATTTTGTGTGTGTTTTATTGTGTGTGTTCGATGGATGATAAAAAGGGTCCAAAAAGGGTTGAATTTGGTATGAAAGCATGTTATGTTAGTGTTAAAATGCTTGAAATTAAGTGTATTTAAGTTGGTATAAATTATTTCATGTATCGAAAAAGTACCAAAAATGATGGAATTAAAATCTGGAAAATGTTATAAAACTGCACAAGTTCGAAGGGGTCCGAATTCGGATCCGAGATGAACTCGGATCTGGTCCGAATTCGGATGAGGCCCGGATTTCAGATTAGCAAAATAATTTTCCAAGTATTGATATTTCGGTTGAGGTCCTAATTCGGTTGGGGACCGAATCAGGATATGGTCCGAATTAGCTTGTGTCCGAAATTAAAGGGGACCGAATTTGGATTTATGTGGGATCCGAATTAGGGTTCATATGAGAACCGAATTGGGGGTCCGAATTCGGGTGGGGTCCGAATTCGGGCATTGATCCGAATTTGGGATAAAAATGGTAAGAACTTATAAAATTAAGTTTTATGGAAAGAAACAAGATATTAACACAATGTGTTGTTACAACTGACTTAACAGGTCCCTTGTGGTGTTGTTTAACCCACAGCGGGGTACTTTGTGGATCCGGTTGAAATTCCGAGGAGAAATAATATTGCTAAAAGATTAATAACGCACCCACTGTGAGTACCTTTGATTTTAACATTGCTGCATCTGCATTATGTTTGCATTGCCTGCTGAGGCATGTTGTTTCATATTCGTTTGGCATTCTACTAACATGTGTATATGTTGATGCACATTCGTACTTGTTGCATGTCCGTTCATTTGTTGTGCATCTTTTCGATGGACCTGCGTGGTCGCATCTGTACTCTGATGTTACTGTGCTATATGACCAAGAGTTTGACACCTCTGTGGTCAGGATAGACAGTAGGTCATCCCCGATGTAATGTCTGCCTCAGATGGTTGGTTATTCTTATGCCGAGTGTCAGCTCGAAGGAGCTGCGGCTCGGGTTTGCGTACTTGGAGTACGTGTGGAGTATACGGTATGTGTTACCGCGGTTACTCCGGTTGGCATCATAATGATTTGTGGAATGTGTAAAATCATATGGTATTCACTTAGCTTTAGCTTACCCCCTTTAGTTGTTGAATTTTTACAGGAAAAGGGAAGTCTACAGCTGGACCATCTAGCTAGGAAATCTATTGAAGTATTTGAAGATTTCTACTGTTTACTTTGGTATTTGGTTTATGAAAATTCTGTTGTAATGAATTTGGGATAATGTAATAAATTGTGTTGGTAGACTTATAACCTTTGTAGCACCATAGGGTGTTAAACTCAGTTGTAATACTTTTATTTATGTATTTTGCTTCCGCACTTTAATTAAGTTATTAGATCATTATTTATCTGTTTGTTGGTGATTAATCCTGGGTGAAATGTAATTGGTGGTTAATGTGACAAGGGTGTCACAGCTTATGGTATCAGAGCAGTAGTTTGAGATTCAAGTGTCCGTGAGGTCTTGGTCTCAAACATTAAGTGTTGACATGTAGTGATACTAAGTAATGATGTGAACTAAGATAGGTTACGATCTAGTAATCATAAGAATATTGACTATCATACGGGACAATTGGGTGGTGTCTATAAATAAATGACATGTTACTAAATAAGTTATATGTTTCATATTTCAGAACATGTCTGGAGGAGGAATGACACCAGAAGAGACGAGAGAAATGATGCTAGCCATGATGGCTGAGCAAAATCGGATGATTCAAGACCAGTTTCGGGCTCGAGATGAGGCCGAAGCTAAACGAAGAGAAGATAAGAGAAAGAATAAGGAAAGAGAGGGAAACGATGACGAGCAAGGTGACAACACTGGGTCATCAAATAAGCCCAGGGGTTGTCGTTTCAAGGACTTTAAGGGAAATGGAGCAGTTGAATTTACTGGATTGGGTGATGCTGTTATTGCACTGGAGTGGATAACAGCTACAGAAAGGACTTTCCGAATCAGCGATTGTGCTGAGAAGGATATGGTCCGATTCGCTACTGCCATGTTCACCAAAGACGCAATAATGTGGTGGAACTCGATGGTGAATGCGTTAACCTTGGAAAGAGTATCTGTTATGACATGGGCTGAGTTTACTGATATCTTCACTCAGCAGTATTGCCCGGCCGATGAGCGCCGAAGATTGGAGGCTAAATTTATGACGCTGATTCAGGGGACTAAGTCTGTGTCCCAGTATGCCGTAGAGTTTACGAGGCTGAGTTTGTTCGCGCCTCATCAAGTGGATACCGAGGAAAGGAAAGTGACCAGGTTTGAGGCTGGTCTTGATTTGGAGATTCGAAGGGTGATGAGCAACGTACGCTACCCCACATTTGCTGGTTTACTGGAAGCCGCCAGGAATGTGGAACAGATCTTGGGTATGTCGGGATACGTGATGGGGTCCGCTGCTGCTTCAGTCAACCCAACTCAACCTTCACCACCGAAACGCCAACGCGAAGGAGGTTATTCTGGTTCTTCACGATCATCGCAGTACTCGCCGCAACAGTCCTTCCGTCGACAGTCTAGTTCTTCCGGTCGTGCTCGTGCATACTCTATCAACACCGAGCCACAGTATTGTAACAAGTGTCATCTGGAACACTTCGGCAAGTGCACCAACGGGAGTGCGTGTTTTTGCTGCGGAGAGTTGGGCCACTTTCAGAATGAATGCCCACGGAGATCTGATGCTTGCCATAAGTGTGGAGTATGGGGGCACTATAGTCGGAATTGTCGAAAGAATGCTCCAGCAGTTGCTGCTCCAACATCAACACGATCTTCAGGAGGTTCAAGCGGCGGTTCAGTTAACCGAGGTCGGGGTCAGTCACAAAGGGCACCGGCTCGTGCATTTCGGATTACTGCAGAAGAGGCTAGGGAAAACCCGGAGGTGGTCACGGGTATGTTTATTGTAAACTCTTTACCTGCACGAGTTCTTTTCGATTCGGGTGCCAATCGCTCGTTTGTATCTACTATGTTTGCACAACAACTTGCCATACCTTTGTCTAAGCTATCTGCTGTACTAGATATTGAAACTGCTAGCAACACCTTAGTCAAAGTAGATCATGTATACCGTAATTGCACTTTAGTGATTGAAGATGTAGTCTTCAATTTGGACTTGATTCCGATCGAGTTTAGTGAATTTGATGTAATTATTGGGATGGATTGGTTGATAGAGAACGAAGCCCATATAGTGTGTAAGAAGCGTATGATCAAGATAACTACTCCGGAGGGGCGTGAGATCTGTATTTATGGGGATAGGAGAAGTGGGGATCTGTGTTTGTTGACTGTTGCAAAAGCTCGAAAGCTTGTTGCAAAGGGATGTGACGCCTACCTGGCATATGCTATAGATGCCAAGGCTGAGAAGAAGACGTTGGCCGATGTGCCTGTTGTTTCACTATTCCCGGATGTGTTTCCGGAAGACTTGTCTGGCGTGCCGCCTGAGAGACAAGTGGAATTTAGAATTGATCTGATCCCTGGAGCTGCACCGGTAGCTCGTTCTCCTTATCGCCTTGCCCCAACCGAGATGAAAGAGATGATGACACAACTCCAGGAGTTGTTGGACAAGGGCTTTATACGACCAAGTTCATCGCCGTGGGGAGCCCCTGTTTTGTTTGTGAAAAAGAAGGATGGTACAATGCGAATGTGCATTGATTACCGGGAATTGAATAAACTGACTGTTAAGAACAAGTATCCGCTGCCGAGGATAGACGATTTGTTCGATCAATTACATGGGGCGAGTGTCTTTTCTAAGATTGACTTGAGGTCGGGATATCATCAGTTAAAAGTTAGAGAGGAAGATGTGCCTAAGACAGCTTTTAGGACACGTTACGGGCATTACGAGTTTCTGGTCATGCCTTTTGGGTTGACCAATGCCCCGGCTGTTTTTATGGATTTAATGAACCGAGTTTGTAGACCGATGTTAGATAAGTCGGTGATTGTGTTCATCGACGATATTCTGGTGTATTCAAAGTCTGAGGCTGAACATGCTGATCATTTAAGGGAATTGCTGGAACTGCTAAGAAAAGAGAAGTTGTATGCCAAGTTCTCAAAATGTGAGTTTTGGCTACAACAGATTCAGTTTTTAGGGCATGTGATATCGGGGGCCGGAATTTCTGTAGATCCAGCTAAAGTAGAAGCGGTGAGAAATTGGGAGTCGCCTCGTTCAGCTACTGAAGTCAGAAGTTTTCTGGGGCTGGCGGGCTATTATCGGAGGTTTATTAAGGATTTTTCAAAGATTGCAGTCCCTTTAACTATGTTAACAAAGAAGAATGCACTTTTTGTCTGGGAAACCGTGCAGCAAGAGGCGTTTGATGTTTTGAAGAAAACGTTAAGTGAAGCACCGATACTTGCCCTACCAGAGGGTAATGAGGACTTTATTGTATACACAGATGCTTCAAGGTTGGGACTTGGTGCAGTATTGATGCAACGTGGAAAAGTTATAGCTTATGCTTCGAGACAGTTAAAGCAACATGAGAAGAATTACTCAACTCATGATCTTGAGTTGACAGCAGTCACATTTGCATTGAAGTTGTGGAGACACTATCTCTATGGAACTAAGTGTCAGTTATACACGGATCATAAGAGCCTGAAGTACATATTCAGCCAGAAAGAACTTAACATGAGACAGAGACGTTCGATGGAACTAATAAAGGATTATGACTGTGAAATCCTTTACCATCCTGGAAAGGCTAACGTGGTAGCCGATGCTTTGAGTCGCAAAGCATATGCCAAGGATTGTTGTTATATGCTGACGTCTACTATGCTGACCTCCACTATTATTGATGATGTCAAGGCCGCTCAAGAGGAAGCCTTGAAAGACGAAAATGTTGGTGCTGAGGATATAAGAGCACAGATTAAGGATATGGAAACAAGTGAATCAGGTTTGAAAGGTATATATGGGAGAATCTGGGTGCCAAAGTATGGAGGCATGAGAAATGTGAAAATAGAAGAAGCTCATCAGTCTAAGTTTTCTGTACATCCCGGGAGCACAAAGATGTACAACGAGCTGAAAGCAGACTTCTGGTGGCCCGGATTAAAGAAAGATATCGGACAATACGTGGAGAGATGCCGAACTTGTCGGTTAGTGAAAGCCGAACACCAGCATCCTTACAGTAGTTTGCAACCGCTTCCCATCCCGGAATGGAAGTGGGAGCATATCACTATGGACTTTGTCACGAAGTTGCCAAAAACTAGGCGTCAACACGATGCAGTTTGGGTCATAGTGGATCGGTTAACTAAGTCCGCACACTTCATACCGATCCGGGAAAGCTATTCATTAGAGAAGTTGGCTCACATTTACATGGATGAGATCGTCGCTAGACATGGAGTACCGAAATCCATAGTATCAGATCGAGACAGCCGATTTACTTCCAACTTTTGGTCGGCTTTACAAGAAGGGTTAGGAACGAGGATAGCAATGAGTACGGCTTACCGTCCACAAACCGATGGTCAAAGTGAAAGGACCATCCTAACACTCGAAGATATGATGCGGTCGTGTGTGTTAGACCTCGGTGGCAATTGGGACGATCATTTGCCACTGATCGAGTTTTCGTATAATAACAGTTACCACGCGACGATCAAGAAAGCGCCGTTTAAAGCATTGTATGGGAGAAGATGTAGGACTCCTACGTGTTGGAGGGAAACCGGTGAAACGCCGATTGCTGGGCCGGCATTATTGCAAGAAACAAATGAAAAGATTCAATTGGTAAGACAGAATATGAAGGCGGCTCACTTTCTCTCTAAAAAAAAAAATCAAGATCATAAAAACTTGGATTTTGAAGCTGAAAATTTGGATTTAGCTTGCATTCGAGGAACTAAAACATCTGCAAATGACGATTTAAGGTAAATATTACTTGAACTCTTCGAATTTAAGTGTTTTTGGGTCGGTTTTTATAAGAACCGAAACTTAGATTGGTGTTGCAAACATGGATGCATGTATGATGTTATTGTGGATTAGTTTAAATCTAGTGTTTATGATGCTACATATTAAATTTCAGCTCCTGATTCGAACTAAAAGGATGGATTTGAGGATTTTGTGTGTGTTTTAGTGTGTGTGTTCGATGGATGATAAAAAGGGTCCAAAAAGGGTTGAATTTGGTATGAAAGCATGTTATGTTAGTGTTAAAATGCTTGAAATTAAGTGTATTTATGTTGGTATAAATTATTTCATGTATCGAAAAAGTACCAAAAATGATGGAATTAAAATCTGGAAAATGTTATAAAACTGCACAAGTTCGAAGGGGTCCGAATTCGGATCCGAGATGAACTCGGATCTGGTCCGAATTCGGATGAGGCCCGGATTTCAGATTAGCAAAATAATTTTCCAAGTATTGATATTTCGGTTGAGGTCCTAATTCGGTTGGGGACCGAATCAGGATATGGTCCGAATTAGCTTGTGTCCGAAATTAAAGGGGACCGAATTTGGATTTATGTGGGATCCGAATTAGGGTTCATATGAGAACCGAATTGGGGGTCCGAATTCGGGTGGGGTCCGAATTCGGGCATTGATCCGAATTTGGATCAAAAATGGTAAAACTTGTAAAATTAAGTTTTATGGAAAGAAACAAGATATTAAACACAATGTATTGTTACAACTGACTTAAACAGGTCCCTTGTGGTGTTGTTTAACCCACAGCGGGGTACTTGTGGATCCGGTTGAAATTCCGAGGAGAAATAATATTGCTAAAAGATATAACGCACCCAACTGTGAGTACCTTTGATTTTAACATTGCTGCATCTGCATTATGTTTGCATTGCCTGCTGAGGCATGTTGTTTCATATTCGTTTGTGCATTCTACTAACATGTGTATATGTTGATGCACATTCATACTTGTTGCATGTCCGTTCATTTGTTGTGCATCTTTTCGATGGACCTGCGTGGTCGCATCTGTACTCTGATGTTACTGTGCTATATGACCAAGAGTTTGACACCTCTGTGGTCAGGATAGACAGTAGGTCATCCCCGATGTAATGTCTGCCTCAGATGGTTGGTTATTCTTATGCCGAGTGTCAGCTCGAAGGAGCTGCGGCTCGGGTTTGCGTACTTGGAGTACGTGTGGAGTATACGGTATGTGTTACCGCGGTTACTCCGGTTGGCATCATAATGATTTGTGGAATGTGTAAAATCATATGGTATTCACTAAGCTTTAGCTTACCCCTTTAGTTGTTGAATTTTTACAGGAAAAGGGAAGTCTACAGCTGGACCATCTAGCTAGGAAATCTATTGAAGTATTTGAAGATTTCTACTGTTTACTTTGGTATTTGGTTTATGAAAATTCTGTTGTAATGAATTTGGGATAATGTAATAAATTGTGTTGGTAGACTTATAACCTTTGTAGCACCGTAGGGTGTTAAACTCAGTTGTAATACTTTTATTTATGTATTTTGCTTCCGCACTTTAATTAAGTTATTAGATCATTATGTTATCTGTTTGTTGGTGATTAATCCTGGGTGAAATGTAATTGGTGGTTAATGTGGCAAGGGTGTCACATGTCTATTTAGTTATAACAAACTCAGTCACCTTAGGGCCTCGTTCAATTCATTTTCTAGCTGGCGGCACCATGTGAGGAGACGGTTAATCACCTATTTGGCTCTTTCCCATTGGTAATTGCAACCTCATTAAATCCTCGTCACACCTGACTCATTACCCATGTCGTCAAGTCCCCTCAGTTTGATGTTTAGTTTAAACCGAACACAAGAATTGACAATCCCAGATTTGCCTATATGGGACGAGTTTCCTGCTCCCTGATCCCAAGTATAAGGTAGGGTGAAAGACGAGTGATGGGTCAAGGTTAGACGCGAGAAATATATAATATGGGTCCCGGAGATAATTTTGAATTGATAGAAGTTAGCGCATGTAACATTCGCATTATGTTCTCACCCCTTTTCTGACAATCCTGACAGTTCCATTAGTTCCTAGGAAAAATTCTGAAATGACAGTTCAGAGAATCCTGTGAATTTGAAGCCTCTTACTCTTTTCATCTTCTTTACCGTTCCCCCCCCCCCCCCCCCCCCAATTTCTCTTTCTTTTCTACCATCTCCTTATTTCCTCATCTATTCGTCCCCTACTTGGCTTCTATTTTCAAGTCAGTATCCTTCTCTTCTCTATTTTTGGTTTTAGTCCTTGCGATGTTGAGCAGAGTTTATTAGATTAATCCTACTATTTGGTGGAACTCGTACGTATGAGAAATTTTTGTGAGATTATCGAGTTCCCTCTGAGTTACGTCTAAAGTTCCCCGTTGGACGAGTTTCTGCTCATCGTCCTCCCACAGGCAAGGTTTCCCTCTATACCAAATCTTTTCCAATGGCCAGTTTTCGTTTCCCACTTTCTGCCTTTTATCTTGATGTTCCTCGTTTTTATTAGATCCATTTGACTGAAATGTCTCCCACAGGGACCTTTCGAATTATTCTCTTCGAAGCGATGTGTCTTGCATTAGATATAGCCCCTAGTGTGAGTTTGTTGAGGTACTTTTTCAAATTAGGGTTTAGCGGTGACTGGGATATATTAGAAAAAAGAAAGGACGTGCCTGAGATTATTACCAGGGTACAATCTGGGGTCAAACATTGGAGGGACCATGGATTTGGTTAGATAGTTCTGTAATCCCTCTGCCAATAGGATCCCTTTTGTCTTGGAGGAAAAATGTCACACCCTGCTACCCCGGTTGGCAGCGAGGCGTGACGAGTGCGGAAGCGTAGCCATAATCATAATGAACGACCACTATATGGACGTTTTTAAAATACATTGATAAAGCTTTAAAGCATAGAAATGTTTTACAGAGTCTGAAATGAGAAATGAAGTTCGCACAAATACAGATATTTAATTACATAATTAAATATTCAAAATAATGCAGCTAAATCTCCGATAAACTGAATATGCATGCGACTCCATGGATGCGGAAGCTTGAAAGTAAAATACGTCTGAGGCATACTTGCCTTAATTTCCTGAAAATACACGCTAAAATACGTCAACAAAAATTGTTGGTGAGCTCATAGGTTTACACGTAAATCTGACTTGTATGGACAATAATAATAAAGGTTGAATTTATAAAATCATAAATTCCTTGTTATGTATTACATATAAACCATCATGCAACAGAAGCTTAATTTATCATAAGTTTGCTCTGTGCAGTATTCCCAAACGTAATACCGTTTGTTGAATATATATGCACCCGCCGTTAGCCAAACCAACTAACCCGAGTGGGGGACATGACTCCCAATAGATCTATCCACAATATATTCGCGCTTACAAATAAATGCAATTAACGGTTCATGATATCAGAGCTAATGGAACCCAATGTGTAATACATAATAGAAATGAAAATATTTCTGTGTCCATATAAAAACGAAGCATGTATTTCATCCCCAAAATATAACAGTGTGAAAATAGGGGCTATGAGAACTCACCGTGAGTGCGTCGGCAAAAACGAGCGTAAAATGCAAATTAGCGTTGTTTGATGGGTGATGAAGCCGGATAAGCTTAATCGAGTCCTAAATGATAATAGGGACTTAATATCTCTAATATATGATATATATATATATTTATAGATTTTTATGTCTTAAATCACCCAACATTACAAGTTTATAAATAAAATGCGCTTAAAAGGTCAAGTTTATATATATATATAATTTTCCAGCTTTTTCGGAGGTTTTTCGGCCTACTTTGAGGCTGTTTTTAACCAAGCTCCAAATTGTTTTAGACTTTGGTTTCCTAGGACATTCAACTACTATATACAAAGGATTTTTAGAATCAAGAACGGCCATTTTTGAGATGTTTAGGTTGGTGAAAAAGCTCGTTAAAAACGCTATGTTGGCCATTTTTGAGCTGTCAAACTTTCGGTTTCCCAAATAATTTCTGGAGGTCTTAAACTTCCAATTAAATCATGAAAATTTGCAGATCCATAGCTAAGACATAGATCTAACTTTTGAGACTAGAATCAACTCATTTCGTTGAGTTATGAATTAGTTATGATTTTTCAAAGTCGATATAAGTTTTCTGCGGAAAATCCGTAGTTTATAAACTTACCACAACTTATGATTCTTGTTGTTTATTCAAAGACTACTTGTATAAAAGTCATAATAGTTATAAAAACACATATATATCACATGTTTTCATAATATTAACACTTTTATAATGTGTTCACATATTCATAAACACATTTAAAGAAACAACTTAAAAAATAAGAACTAGAAACTTATAAACTTGAGTTTTTATGAAACTTGTTGTTGTAGGTGATTATATATATTATGCAAGACTTATATAAACATAAATATAAGATGTAATAGGTTAGTATTTACTTACTTTGATGTTTTTAGAAGAATGAAAATGAGTAGAAGGTTGGATCTTCAAAAGTTTCACCAAGAACACTTCAAAAATATGAAGAACACTTTGAAAGAACACTTTGTGTGTTCTTGAGGCTTGAGGCCGGATTTTTAGAGGGAGAGAAAGGAGATTTGTGTTTGCAAGATGTGAGGAATGAAGTGAATTTGAACCTCTATTTATAGATGAATAAAGGTGGTGAAATGATGAAAAATCTTGGATGAAAGGAAAGAGGAGGATTTGATGGTGAAATGTTGAGTAAAAAAATACAAACTTTTGGTCCTTGTGTACTTACCTATGGCCGGCCTCTAAGAGGTATTTTTGATGTATTTTTACTTTTTTTTTTGTATAAAAGTATTTAGAAATGTATTCTTGTATTTCTCTTTTCTTGTAAATTCATAAATACTTTTGGATGCATTGTTTTAATTAATTGTTTTAGTCTTGCATAATTAAGGTTAAGTAATTGTATTAGTGTATGATTAGTGTCACTAATCATGATTTAATTATGTACTTAGTTGAATTAATCCTTCATGTCGTAAATTGATCGGATTAATTAATTTCCCGATTCATCGCACCGATGAATTTTGATTCTAATTGCGTTGAATTTTCTAATAAACCTTGTTAATCACTTGATTAATTTCTAATGACCATTGATTAGGCTATAATTGACTATTAAATGTAGATTAGGGCTTTGTTGCTAACCTGGTTTAGTGCCGGATGTTACTAAATATGTTGGCAAGGCCTGTAACGTTATACCCTTAGAGGAGGAATATAGTATAGAGGTTCGGGACGCTGTCATTGGATAACCTATGCGTGCCAGAAACCTCCGTGACAAGATTTTGTTTCTCCTAGGGATGAGTAGCACTAGCACATGTATGCGTCCAGGGATGTACTTCAAAAAAGAGGAAATGGTATGTCTTGCAAGTATTTTGTTGATGTGAATGGGTTATTTCATTATCTAATGGACTGTATTGTTGTAGTGATGCGTCTTGTGGACTGGTTCACAAATGAAAAAAAGGGGTTTGGAGTTTACTCCCATGCCATCTTCCCCCACAACTCCGGTCAGCTAACCAAGGGGTAGGGATACCTGGTGTTGGCGTAACAACCACCCGATGTGCCAAATGCACAGACTACTGCTCCTGATCTCAAGGTTTCTGCGCACCTGATGCTACTACGTATCTAACTATCTGCACCTATAGCCCAGATGCCAGTCTTTAAGAGGAAAAAAATGGTTGCGAGAATCTACGTGCTCCGTGAACATGCACGTTTCACATAGTTCTAGTGTGTGTTAATGTGTGATTTTTTATAATTAGCCTTGTATTATTAATTTAAACATGAGTATGAAATTTTTGTTCAAAAAAATGGTTTTAAGCGAGACACCGGTACTCTGCAAAACTAATGGTACTCATTTTAACCCAAATATATATTATTGTTATATATCTTTTAATCGGTTTGCGTCATTTTGTTTATATTATATATAGTTTTAATAAATTTTAAAATTTTATAACCTTAATAAGCTTTTGCAATTCGATTTTTTGTTTTTTGTTCCGAAAAATAAGTTTTTATTTGGTTTGGGTAATTATATATATATATATATATACATATACTATATACACACACACACACACACACTATTTATTATACCCGCGCGTTGCGGCGAAGGTGACTTGTTTTTTAAAAACTTAAATTAAACACATTTGATCATACAAAAAAACTTTAAAAACTATTACATATAAGATATGAAGTGTCAAATCAATCTCGATTCTCGAACCAACATGATGGTGAAGAAGTAATCATAATTTAGGATTTACCCTACTCTAACGCTCTTCTCTATTAATCTTGCAAATTAGACAAACATGAAGATCTCTTAGGCAATTATCACAAGACAAAAGGTCACCCTTTGTTTGCACAAATGAAAGAGGGATAATATTAAATGAAAATCTTTTATGAATATCCAAATACGAAAAAAAGTACAATAAAATAATTATAAACTATCTTGGAACCATCAACCATTCTTCTGCTAGAAAAACAAGTTTTCTAAATGAGCACAATCAATAGAAATTGGGAAAAATATAGGAGCTCAACATTAGCAAGAAATATTGTAAACTCCAAGGAAAGAAAACCACAAGATGAATATGAGTAAAATATAACGAAAAGGAATTATTACAATTAGAAGAATACGAGGAAAATATTATTAAAAGGAATTATTACAATTGTTTAACATTGCAGCCGAATCATTCAAAGGTGTTATAAAACAAAGCACACGTGAGATAAATTTCTTCGCCAATTTTGATGATCCGGCCAAATACACAAACGTTTATAAAAACCACAACAAATTCACATCGTTTTGACTTTGAAAACTCATAAATTGAACTTAAACGGTAGACAAACTACATGCAGACCTTCTTTGTTAGCACAAGGAATGAAGCTCGTAGCCTTAACTCTAGTATGAAAACAACCCCTTCCTCAAAGGAGAGTTGTTGTAAAAATAAGGCTTATATCAATTAAAAAAAAACGAGTCAAGTTGAAACAAATGATAAGGGGGTAAAATTCACGTTAAGCAGGCCAACAAACAAGATACCTAAGAGCAGCAAGGTAAACTTGATGCCTTGATCAATCGAAAAGAAATGTATCTATAAGAACGAATGTACCAAATTTCCGCCCTTAAGAGCAGCAAGGTAACTACACCAAATTACCAATCAATATTTGTATATTTTTAAAAAACTAAAATGGGAACATTGAAGGGGCGATGCTCTATGTAATTAAAGGACAAAAGTTACCTAAATTTTGGGTGAACAACCGAAGTGGAAGTGAAATCATTGAAACCGGAGACATTGAAATTTGATGATACTATAACTTTATGCAGTACTCGGAAAAACCGAGAGATGACCAAGCTGGAACGGGTAGCACATAGACAAAGAGTGGAGAATGAGAAAGTTGGTGTTAATGCTCCCAGACTATTGTCGTAGTGCAAACTGACGATTTTAGCATGAGAACCAAGTGAATCCAATTAAAGTTTGTAGTAAAAAGGAACTCATGAACTAATCATATAAGAAAACAACGAAGACATTGAATGTTAAATATATAATCAAATACACATGGCCTAAAAATTGCAAATATGACATACTTATGCTTTAGCAAATCAATATGAATTCACACTTCCATGTTTCTTCCTCAATCTTTAATTTTTCAACCATGCGATCATTTGTAGCAGTAGCAGTAGCACTATGATTTATACACAAAAGGTAAGTTGCATGACACATCCAAATTCTCAAGGATGAAAGAGATTAGAAGTCATTGATACATTCACGGCCGGTCCTAAGGTTTTTAATGCCCAGGGCGAAACGATAAAAAAATGCTCTGTCTAAATACTTAAACAAATAACACTAAATTTTTAGGGGTTTGGAACCTAGTCAAGCTAGGCGGCTCATCCCCACGCTGATTTTTATTATAAAAAAGTGTTACAACTAAATACATAAACAACAACAAATACAACATATATCTTTGAAGGAAAATTATCTAAAACGATGTCTTCGTGCATTTTTTGAAGCAAATACATCAATTATTTTTTCATAATTGATGTTTGCTAAAAACTTGTTTTCAATACTCAAAAGCGCCAATCCATTCAATCTCTCTTGAGTCATTGTACTTCGAAGATATGACTTTAACAATTTAAGCTTGGAAAAACTTGTTTCGGCCGATGCGACTGTAACAGGTACCGTCAACAAGATTTTGTAAGCAATCAAAACATTTGGAAACATGTCCATCTTCTTAGCAAACTCCATAATTCGAATAAATGTCCAAGGGTTTTCATCATTTGATTTTCATCATTTGATGCTTCTTTCGGCATCATAGTCTCCAAAATTTGTAACTCCATAAACAAATAATTTCCATCAATGTCACATTCTTCACCATTTGTCAAAATAGATTCAAGATTCAAACAACATTCTTTTAATTTATCATCAAATAAGGAAACTAACTTTGATCCATCATACAAAAATCCAAAAATAGATTCAAAATATCTCATTTGCTCAAATCTACATGTCAATTGAGAAAGAGCCATATCCACTAAAACAAGAAAATAATCAGTTCTAAATGCTTCTTGGGAAGATTGTTGTTCTCTTTCAGTATTTGGGATTTCATCAAATTGCTTTTTCCTATAAGAAATACGTTTTACAGGAAATTTAGGTTCAACTCCTATTTTATCTGCAATTTCTTTAGCTTCACTAATTGAAGTGTCAAACCCAATTTCCCTATATTTTTTAAAATAATTAACCAATCCCTCTAAATTTTTTATGGCAACATCAAGAAGCATATCTTTAGATTGTAACTTTTTACTTACCAAATTAATTTTAAATAAAATTTCATGCCAGATAACCAAACTTAAAATAAATTCAAAACTAGAAAGTTCACCATTTACCAATGACTGTGCATCTCTACAAACTTTCCCATCGTCACTTACTTCGCCTAATTTGATTAAAACTTCTCTAATATGAACAATTTGACTCTTTATAGCTTTAACACTTTCAATATGACTTTCCCAACGAGTCACGGATAATGATTTTAATGTAAACTCATCTATATATTCAAGTAATAGACTCCATCTTTTTGTAGAACTAGAAAATACATTATAAATTGTTTGACGTGTACCAAAAAATGTTTTTGCTTTGTGACAAGAATTTGCCATGTCACACAAAACTAAATTCAGACTATGACACCCACATGGCATATAAAACGCTTTTGGATTTATGTCAAGCAATCGTTTTTGGACACCTTGATGTTTTCCTTATTAGGTCAATTATCATACCCTTGTCCTCATACACAATTAATATCTAAATTAAGAGATTTTAAAGTATCTTGTAAAACATTAAAAAGACCTAAACCAGATGTATCTTCTACAATCAAAAATTCAAGAAAAAATTCTTCCACTTTTATTGGGTTACTTATTATATCAACACATCTTACAATCAAAGTCATTTACTTGCATCCGGAGTACAATCAAGAATGACAGAAAAGTATTTTGCTTCTTTAACTTTTTTAATAATTGCATTTTTTACTTCGGACGCTAGCATTTCAATCAACTCATTTTGAATTTTATGACTAAGATAATGATTATGAGTTTTTTTAATCTTGAATTAGTCGAAAATGTTGTTTCATCACAGGATCAAACTCAGCAATCATTTGAAGTATACCTAAAAAGTTACCATTTGAATTCTCATAAATTTTTTCATTTTATCCACGAAAAGCTAAATTATATTCTGCTAAACATTTTACAACAGCAATGATTCGAATTAGAACTTCTTTCCAATGTTCGGTATCTTTTTTAATCATTTCTTGTAATTCTTTGTCAATTGTTAGATTTTTGTGAAGCCTAATTCGTAATTCAGCCCAAGTTCTTAAATTAGTCATATGCTCAGAACTATTTTCATGTGTGTTTAGAGTTTCACTAAGATGTTTCCAATCATTTATCCCTTCACTTGCCAAATTACTTCTAGTACGTGTAGTTTTAAATAATTTACAACAAAAGCAAAAAACTTTGTCAAGCTCTTTAGAATAAACCAACCATTTTCTATCAAATAAATCACCATTCCATAGTTTACGAGTAAAAAATTCACATGAAAAATGCCTACCAATTGCATCTTTTGGAAAAATGAAAGTAGATTCTATTTCCCTAATAGGTCCTTTTTCTAAGAGCACATCTTTCATTTTAGCATCTAAACCATCCCAAACCCTAGGATCAAAAATGTTTAAATCATTAGGTTTCTCAACAAAATCATTTTCTTCAAAATTATTAGGTTTCTCAACGAATTCGTTGGCATTATTAATAGGATTTTCTATATCAATCTCATCATGTTCATCAATATTATTAATATCATTAGATTTATCAACGAATTCGTTAGAATTATTAATAGGATCTTCATTATCAATCTCAACATGTTCATCAATATTATTAATATGATCATTAACTTCTTCGGTTTCCTTATCATCTATATGTTCTTTATTTTTAGGTTTAACAAGAAACTTCTTTAAAGACCCTTGTAATGAAGTAGTTAGTTCTTTTTCTTTCTTCTTACGTTTTCTATTTTGAGCACCTGAGGGTTGTTTTCTGACAACCGCTCGTCGTAAAGCGTTCAAAAATAATTTATAAAAACACCAATCACCTTAACTTATAGCTAGGATGAGTGGGATCGTCTCCTCAGGGAGCATGTGGTATTAATATTATTCTACGATAGTTATTAATTAATAATAAAACTAATTGATGGAAGAAAGTGGTTGAGCGAAACTTTTGGAAAATTAATTATAGCTTTAGGAAAACTTAAAGAATGTAGTAAGAACACCAATGACTTCGGATTTAGGGTTTGGGTGGAATTATGGATTATCGACCTAGGGTTGCTAATAACTTACTTATTTATTATTCCGTTTAATTATCTTTGTAACCTAACCACATAGACATAGTTATGACAATCACATCTATCGCAATCCGTATTTTGGGCACGAATCGTGTCATGTTCACAGTCCGTCTTAACTCCTAATCTAATGAGCTCGGCACGGCATGTAACACGGCTACGACGCGTCTTACGATAAAGATATAAATAGAAGCGAACGCAACAATATATTTAAATAATAATCACACAGAAAACTAAATAAAAAATATCGTTCATTGCAATAATAAACTAACGGAAAACATAAACACTTAGCTAACAAACAAACCCTTGAACGATAACGATATGATCATCAACCAACGCGTACGAAACATTGAACTTGTCAGTCACAAGTTTCGTAGTTGTTGGGTTGATGGTTGAAAGATGGAGTGTCGAAGGAACCAAACCCCCAACCCTTCGCCGTTGGTTTCGCGCAGACTACATCGCGATGGATGAATCTGGACTTCTCTTCCTCTTTTCTCTTCAATTTTTCCTCAAAATATGTGTCTTTTTTCATCTGATATGAACCCATATTTATAGGCAGCTCTTTAAAACCCTAAAAATCACGAAAATAATATTTTATGGGTTGGGCGCAGCCGTGGGCGCAGGCCTGCGCCCCACCCTGCGCTTGGGTCAGTGATCGCGTATTTTGGTAGAAAAAATCATTCTGTTGAGCACTCGGTTGGGGAGCAGGGCTGCGCCCCCCTCTGCGCTGGGTCTGCGCTTGCCCTGCGCTTCAATGTACGCTCCTCGCAAAATTAGTTCTGTTGAGCACTCGGTTGGTTGGGGAGCAGGGCTGCGCCCCCCACTGCGCTTGGCTTTCTATAATGGTTCTCCGATTGCGCTCAAATTTGCCAGACTTATACTTGAGAGGATTACCTACATGCGTAATGAGTTTTATCAATAGTAGAACATTCCAAGCCACAATTTACTCATTTTAACTCCTTTTAAGCTTTGATCATTCAATTGATAAATAACAATTAAATGTAGCATTATACCAAGATTTAATACATAAAATACTATCATTTAAACACATTAAAGTCGGTATAAAATGAGCCGATCAAACATCCCCAACTTAAACCTTGATCGTCCCGAGCAAGAAAACTAAATCAGACTTTAATGTTCAAGATTTCATTTACCAGGCATATGATAAATCAATGACTCTCTAATTAATTTATCAAATTAGTAACAGCCATCATACTAAACATCCATGCATGATCATAACTAAAAATTCATTTCCGTTACACTGTGTTAAAACCGCTATCAACACTTTACCTCCCAAACATTCCTCACCATAAACCACCTTTTTTTGCTCAAGGTTACATGCATGCAATTTTACCGGTTTTGACGTTTATAATGAACTCACTTATCATTTGATAAATTCTCTCTCTTTTTTTTAGCACACTTATAAGTTATTTTATTAAGGGTTTGAACATGACTTTTCTAACGAGTCCATGTAACGAAAAATTGGTCAACCACTCCCAAACCAGTTGGCTTTAGGGGGTTAGGTATAGAATACCCCTCAGACTTCTTTTCCGAACTCGTTAGGCCACCCCTTACAGTTTAAGCACCTACGCCTCACGGGTTTACTTGCAACACTCCCCCTTATTGCTTAGGTGTATCGATGTCTTTTGAAATGTTGATTTTGATAAAGTGTTTTATTCTTTAAAACCACACACAAGTGTAACATACTTAAATTCTTTTATTAATCTCATGCATGCATATTTATTATGACCCTTTTTAATAATTTTCAAATTAACTCGATCGTCACCGATATCACTTGGTATTGATCTATTTGCTAACTAGAATCATCATTTTAAGTTACTTGCTCAAATCAAAATAAATTAGGGAGATAAGACCAATGCAATTCTACTTTTAATTGGTTAATCAAAAACACTATTATTCAAGGGTGAACACACAAATGCAAAATAAAAACTAAAAATTATGAAAAACTAAACTAACTTAAATGCACGAACACTCACACACTACTATTAAAGCATAATAAAAGGAATGGAAGAACCTGATCATTGAATGCAAAATCAAAGGGTTGATCGCCTTCTATCTTCCGCAATGTAATCATCCACTCATATAACCACATCTCCTTGCAAGTCAATCCTCCTCTTCAACTTTGGACTATATTGTCCCAATAGCAATATAGATTAGACTGAGATTCAAGTGGATGAGCGTATGAATAATGTAATATCATGCCTAAAAAATGAATGTATTTATTTTCATGACATAGTTAAATAATTAGCGAGATAGTCGTTTGAAGCCGCATTTGGGGTGGAATAACATCCCCAACTTAATTATCTACCAATTCTCGTTATATTACTTAAAAGTCATGAGAATACTATTAATTAAATTGACAAATTATAATGATACAAGTTAATTAAATGCAATAAACTAGAATGCATACGCGCGATTCATATCATGATCTAATTAAAAGGTGAGTTAAATCAGTTTAAACATTGGTAATTGGGGTGAGGGCAAACTTCCCCAACTTAATTCCCTGCTGCACCTATTTTTTTTTCTTTTAAATCACGCATGATATGCATTTGAGAATTATAAACTATAATGCACTAAAATAACAATAATTGGAACCTTAAACTAAATAAACATAAATATACACTAAACCTCACTTTCGTAGGGATCACGATTGCACTTAGCATGTGCAACAAGCCTTTAAACCCCCCGGTAGCCCGGGTGGACGAGTTATAGTCTCGTGAGGATTTCTATTGAACACACCCACAAAGTTCTTTGGGTTGCCTCCCAAGAAGCGCTAAGTTTTACGTCTTCAGCCAGACGGTACCTCTTCAAGGTGGTTTGTCACCTTGTCCACACACATTACCCGGATATTTGATTGGTTTTTCCCTTCGTGCGATTCGTACTCCATAGGTACCTGAAATATCGTGAAAAACAATTAACATTGAATTAGATCCAGTTTCAGGCATAAAACTTTTTAAATAATAATTGAAATAAGGGAGTTCGAAATATGGAGTTGTCTCCGTTGATGGTTGTAGCAGATCTTGTATAACAACTTCACTTCGACTCTCTCTTCCTCGTTAAAGTTTAGCAATTCCGAGGACGTCTCTTGATGGATATCTTGATTCTCGAATCCTCGCTCATCATAAAAGTCATCATCCGGCTCCATGTACATCTCCCTCTCCGCTTCTTGTTTTAAAAAGAGATCGGTGATTTGCCCCCATGTGTTCACGAGATATTGGATATGCTTGGTGTTTGCCTCCATAAATGTCATGCATTCCCTCATGGATGTCATAACATTCTCTTGATAGCACCGATTTTCATCATATAATCGCTACTGAGATGGATAATAATCATTATAATAATACTCATCGGAATCCGGATGTCGTTCCCACGGATTGTACGAATCACGACTCGAGTAGTAAGAATCATGATTATCATAATTTGAAAAGTATTGATCATTATAATCCGAGTAATTATGTTTGGATGGATAATAATCATAATTATATCAAGATTCCATTCCAAATAATTAAACAAACAAAAAAACTATGTAAAAACTAAATAAAAATTAAAGAAAATAAAATAAAATAAAATAAACCGAAGTAAACCTAAACAACTATCGTAAAACAAAACTAATAAGCGCACTAGCTCCCCGGAAACGGCGGCATTTTGACAACCGCTCGTCGTAAAGCGTTCAAAAATAATTTATAAAAACACCAATCACCTTAACTTATAGCTAGGGTAAGTGGGATCGTCTCCTCAGCGAGCATGTGGTTATTAATATTATTCTACGATAGTTATTAATTAATAATAAAACTAATTGATGGAAGAAAGTGGTTGAGCGAAACTTTTGGAAAATTAATTATAGCTTTAGGAAAACTTAAAGAATGGAGTAAGAACACCAACGACTTCGGATTTAGGGTTTGGGTGGAATAATAGATTATCGACCTAGGGTTGCTAATAACTTACTTATTTATTATTCCGTTTAATTATCTTTGTAACCTAACCACATAGACATAGCTATGACAATCACATCTATCGCAATCCGTATTTTGGGCACGAATCGTGTCATGTTCACAGTCCGTCTTAACTCCTAATCTAATGAGCTCGGCACGGCATGTAACACGGCTACGACGCGTCTTACGATAAAGATATAAATAGAAGCGAACGCAACAATATATTTAAATAATAATCACACAGAAAACTAAATAAAAAATATCGTTCGTTACAATAATAAACTAACGGAAAACATAAACACTTAGCTAACAAACAAACCCTTGAACGATAACGATATGATCATCAACCAACGCGTACGAAACATTGAACTTGTCAGGAACAAGTTTCATAGTTGTTGGGTTGATGGTTGAAAGATGGAGTGTCGAAGGAACCAAACCCCCAACCCTTCGCCGTTGGTTTCGCGCAGACTACATCGCGATGGATGAATCTGGACTTTTCTTCCTATTTTCTCTTCAATTTCTCCTCAAAATATGTGTCTTTTTTCATCTGATATGAACCCATATTTATAGGCAGCTCTTTAAAACCCTAAAAATCACGAAAATAATATTTTATGGGTTGGGCGCAGCCGTGGGCGCAGGCCTGCGCCCCACCCTGCGCTTGGGTCAGCGATCGCGTATTTTGGTAGAAAAAATCATTCTGTTGAGCACTCGGTTGGGGAGCAGGGCTGCGCCCCCCACTGCGCTTGGCTTTCTATAATGGTTCTCCGATTGCGCTCAAATTTGCCAGACTTATACTTGAGAGGATTACCTACATGCGTAATGAGTTTTATCAATAGTAGAACATTCCAAGGCACAATTTACTCATTTTAACTCCTTTTAAGCTTTGATCATTCAATTGATAAATAACAATTAAATGTAGCATTATATCAAAATTTAATACATAAAATAATATCATTTAAACACATTAAAGTCGGTATAAAATGAGCCGATCATATTCGAGGAAACATAGTAAATCAAGTTTCAAGTCAAGCACTCAAGTAAAGACTATTAAACTAAATACTAGTATACTACTCGAGCAAGAAACGATACAACCTGATCAAAATAGGCAAATTGGTCCTCTGTTGCTTTGAATCAAACTGTAGTCTTCTGTTGCAGTGCTGCTTTGAAATCAGATTGAAGTTGCTTTGAAATCAGATTGGAATCATCTGTGATTTTCAGAAAATCACTAAATCAGATGTAATTCTGATTTAATATATACTAAATAAGATGTAATACCTTAGGATGTATTTTAGATTTAATATATACTAAATACTCTAGAATTTTAGATTTAATATAATAAATATTCTGTAATGATAGAGTTAATATACAAAAATCAGATGTAATACCTTGAACAGAGCCAAATTGCCAGCCAAGAACAGCCCCCTCGGCCCCTTCCTTCGTTTTGAAACTGATGATGAAGGATTGAAGTTTAATTTTAGAGTTAATATACAAAAATCAGATGCAAGTTTAGTTTTAATGTACTAAATCATATGAAATGTTCAAGCAGAGCCAAATTTCTAGCAGTCCAGCCAAGAACAGACCCTCCCTTCGTTGTAATTTTAGAGTTGATAGATTGATGTATTTGAAATCGATGAACAGACCCTTTCCCAGATTGAAATCGATGAATAGACAGACCTGAGACCCCTTCGTTTGAAACATATGATGCCCTTTGAAATTTATGATCTTTGAAACGGATGAATGGATGATTGATGAACTTTGCAAGCGCAGCAAGCCGAGAAATAGACTCTTCGTTTGATCGACATTCTGAGAATCGATCACCTTATCAGTCGACGATCGGTCAATCGCAGACTCACACTAGCCTTAGCCGCTTCGTTTCCAACGTAAATCAGATACACTTCGGTTTCCAACGCAAATTAGAGACTTAGAGATCAGAGACTCTTTGTTTGATCGCCTCTTCGTTTCCAACGCAGTCGACGAGACGACGATCGGTCTTCCTGTGACGATGGGATGAAAGGGTTAAACCTAATCAGCAATTCAGCGGCTCTTTGTTTGGGGTTTGGGCTACAGACTTATGGGTTGATTTAAAAAATGGGCCTACCCCTGTACAACTAACCAAAAATTTTTATGCCCTAGCCCAATATGATGCCCTGGGCTGAAGCCCACTTCGCCCCCCCTATTGGGTCGGGCCTGGATACATTATGGATTCTCATATATTAAAAAAGAAAAAAATTACTCTTTTAAGTAATTTAGAGAGTTTTAGTAGCTGCAATACAAATGAACAATAAAGAAATTAACAAAAAAACATTTTGATGTTACATGTCTTCATAATAGTGGCATGTGATATTGTGATTGGCCCATAAAATATCAAATGTATCACTTGTACATTTAACTTATTGTTGACCAAGAGTGGTTGAATAAGAAAAGTCATAGTACTTTTGACAGTATATTGTACATTGATATGGTTCAAATAAGAAAACAATAAAAAAGAAGATGGCATAATTGTACCAAGAGGGCCACGACACAACGAAATTCACAATCAACATTTCATAGTCATTGTAAAGAAACATTGAAACTTCAATCAAACCAAGAAATCAATTTGTATAGTAACGAAATGGAAAATATGACTCATATCATGAAAATAAAGTATATAAAACCTGGATTTCTCCTTTATCTTTATTTTCATCTCCTCAGTAACATGCATAATGTGTATTCGTAACACATTTTTTATACTGAAAAAGAAACAAATATATACTATACTGAAAAATAATAACAAACAAAAAAGAGGAGAAAATTTTTACGAGCATTGCTTAGCTCGTTCTTCTTGTGTCCTTGAAACTTGAATGTGAAATTTGGTTAATGCTTAGCTTGGAAAGAAGTTAGTTTAGGAGTTCACTTAATGTGTAAATATGTGTTTCTGGAGTCCGTGAGCTTCATATGTTGAAATCTAAGTAAAATATTATGCTAAACATAATAAATGTACATAATTTAGCTCCATATAAATATATAACATACTTACATACATGTCACAACTCACAAGCACAAAAAAGTCCAATCCAAAGGCTTAAAAATCCATAATCAATCAATCCAACAATAACCATAAAAATGATCAGTTCAACTTTGTTTCTAATTGATCAGCTTGTGAAGAAGTACTGAACAACAAATTTGACATGGCCCCAATTGTTGCAATATGTCTCACTTTAATTTCGGTGCACAAACACCAATATATCAACTTAGCAATCCAATTTTAAATTGATCAAATATGCATGTAGTGACATATCTTGCAGATTATAAAAACCAGCAGATTTGTAGACTAAACACATGTAAATGTGCATAATATACTAATTAATTGGTCTTTGTACCTGATCTCATCCTCTCTGATTTCCCATAAACCTCACAAAACCAAAATCTCACAAAATAGTTGGTAGCAATACGTATCTCTATACCTGGAGGTTACTCGTTGACAAAATCGAAATGTGAAAACAATTTATAACATTGTTATAGGAACATAGGATGCATTGCATAACAATTGATTGAGGATTTGTGTTTGAGTTGAACAATGAATTAAATTTTGAGGTTTATCAGAGGCTCATTTGAGAATTATTAATGATATTGGATGCAATTGCAGATTTAAGACTTGAAAATCCGAAATCAATACCATTTTTTGCATAAAGAAGCAATAAAAGCATTCCAAACACTCAATAAGCAAAGTTTTATGGCCTAGAAATTTAACAGTAAAATTTTTGCTGACTCCATCGTAATTTGCAACCCAAATGAAGTTGTTCTCGACTCTGATTGATAGCGAGGGTTCTCTTCTGTCGCAATGGAAATCAAAGCAGAAGCCATCAAGAATTGAAGACTGTGTCCCTCAACACAGAAATAAAATGTCGAATTTGTCGATGATGGAGGAAGTTACACGTGATGCCACTGTTGTAGAATAAATGTCTCAACACAGAACTGAATCGTAATGATATGTTGATGGAGAAGTTATAGGTGAAGCTGCTGAAGAATCAAAACCGGTGCTCTAACCTGAAATTGGGAGAATTTTACAATCACTACAACATATATGCCATTTAGTGACTGAAGTTTTTACTGACTGAAGTACGTTTAGTCACAAAAAGTTTATAAAAAACCTATTCTGACTAAAGTTTCAAGTAGCTGAAAATTAAAAATAATAATAACTTTTTATATCAAATATACAAACTAAAACCTAGACATACGTTTTCTTCCCCTCTCTATCTACTCAAATTCGTATCTGTCAATCCTCCCATCTCACGTCGCCGTTGCCGCCTCACGAAAAAGATTTGGATGTGGATGATAGAGAGCATATTTTTTATATATCCCAAAAATGAGAGCTATTAGATGAGAAGAGACTTCACGCCATGGAACATGCCCATTATGAACTTGACTTGTGCTCTAAAGCTGTGTTTTTGAGGAAAACTTCCGCCTGCGATTGGCTCCGCCACCGCCGTTGATCGGTTGAACTTCGCCCACGCCCTTACTCCGTTGCATTCCGCCCCCACCTCTGCTCCTGCTGTGCATCCACAACTACGATTCTAGCCCTAAGTTTGCGATTTTCATATCAGGTTCGATTTCCTTTTTTTTTTTGGGTACAAGCAACTCCTCTATGCTATCAGTGAAGGATAAGGATCGTTTGATTTGTCTTGAGCTTTCATTTCAGTCTAACCAAATTTTGTAAATTGTATCTGAAAAGCTTTGCGGACCATTTATTAGCTGGTTTTGATAACCGAGGTTACATATCATCTCTACTCTGTCCAATAAAAGTTTCTCCTGCAGGCGCCCTGACTGTGAACGATCAAAACGTGAAGGTTAGTTTTCTCCTTTCCTTTTGTAGTCTGTCTGAAGAACATTTGTTCATTATTATTCATGTATAATAAGGTTGTGCTTTTTGTTTAGGTCCAAAGTAAGAAGTGGGGAAATATCAAAGGCGTCATAAGCAAGTCCTGGAGGTTTAGGGTAATTGGTTAGTGTTGGGCTGAGTTGCTTGTATATTGATTTCTTATTTTAATTGTTTCTAGTTGTTTCTTTTTTATGGATTGCTTGTGGATAATTTTGCATAACTAAGCTTAATTCGTGAATCCAAAAATTTCTTTGCTGTCCAAAAAAAAAAGAGAAAAGAGAAAGATTGACATTTTGCTGATGATCTGTTGATTGATGAAAGGAATCGGCAAAATAGTTGATGGAAAATGTTGCTGACATCTTAAGATTTGACAAAGCTTCTCTTGGAAGATATGCTCTAACTCGTTTGGTTCATATAAATTGCCAAGAAAGACTTGGGATTATTACTTGATTTACTGCAATAGCATTACAAATTCTAAATTCTATTTTGTCAACTTTATTTAGCCTTGCATCATGTTATGTAAATATATACACATTTTACAAGCCATGAAGATAATGTGGAGATGTCATATGAAAAGCCATCAGAAACAGAGTTCCAAAACTATATAAGGTTGACAAAAGATGGTAATGCCAATACCTCTACCAAATTTGTTTGAACAATTCAAATTCATATGTTTTCTTATTATTTAATCATTAAAAGTGAACTACAATTTCAGACAGGAAGTCTCTGCTTTGAGGGTTGTGATTGAGGCTTACATTAGTTTCATAAAAAAGGTCTCTTTTTAGAACCATATCCATTTCATCTTCCCTCCTTTTGTGCGTTTGTGAATTACCACAAACCAATTTTTCTATCTTTATATCTCCATCTTTGGTTGTGGTTTAGGCGCGTATATGACATTAAATGTCCTTATTGTTGATTTTTAGCAGCAAATTTGGTGTTTAGTCAGAGTGCAGATGCCTTGACTATGGAAGCAATCGTGGTACGTACTCTGTCTTCGTTAACTTTTGCCTTCTTCTGTTTACATCTTGGCTGATGGAAGCCTTGGAGATTGGTTTGGAGGCATCATGTATACGGCTAGGCAACAGGAAAATGAAGTTATCTCTTCCATGTTTCGTTAAACACATCTTGATTAGTTGATCTCCAGTGTCTTAAATTTCAGGAATACAAAGCTCTCATGAAAGATTTCGTCGAGCAAAATAAAATAAGTTTAAATTATATACTTTCTTTTTGTACTTGGTGATTTGTTGTTGTGTCCCGTGCTTCAAGTATTGTTTTAATACACTTTTTCCCCTTTACTAAAGTTTATCTATATTATCTCTTGTCGCTTCAAGTACCAACATGTTTCTGCAGTGCATCATTTCATATTTAAGGCCAAACTTATAAAGACCTCGATCACTCTTGACTTCTTGCTTGATAGAAGTTACAATTTCTCATTGGTTTGTTTTACCTAATTTCATTTATGTTGGCAGTCACCTAATGAGTTGATTGAAATGGAACACAAGTACTATGACTAATTACATGATTTTTTTAACTTTAGTATGGAGTATAGACTGTTTGACTTTAGTTTGGAGTGTGGACTGGATGGACCAGGCAACTCTTGTAACAAGATATAGAAGATGGCTATGTTCACAACCAACTCTTGTAATTAAATTTACTCTTTTGCGCAACAGCCACAAAATTATTGTAAAGATTTGCTAGTTTAAATTTCATTTTTTGGATACATGTGATTAGGTATGGTGAGTCCTTCCCAGTATCTGCCGAAGCCCTTAATCCTAACTTCTGCCTTCCAATTGGAAAAGCCAAGGTGATTTTGTAGGCTAACAGAGTATTAAATTGTCCACCAATGTTTAAAAAAAAATTCGATGATTCTACTTATGTTTTTATTCTATCCATCAAGTTAATAATGTTCTTCTTTTCATTACGGTTAACAGATTGAAAGAGAAGGGAAAGATGTGACAATCACAGCTTACTCTAAGATGGTGGGCTATGCTCTAAAGGTGTCTCTACAGCCTCTAAAATGTGTTTAATTATTTGTTTTTGCGTATATCATTTGTTGTTAAGTAATTCTCTTGACCTTTTAGTTTAGGTGCCACATACCAATATGTCCCAAGTAATCCCAACAACTTTGAAAGATGAATTGAGTAAAAAAGGAGTTATATTTTCTATGGAGCATATTGTAGAGTAGCATGTAAATCAAAGAATCAATTGTACATGGTAAGCTTTTCTTTGAAATGAAAACAGTCGTACATAGAAATCAGTCTCTGTCAATGCAAAGTCCAATATTCTTTAAATTAGTCTCTATAAATGCTTTTGTTTCATGGTTACTTTCATCTTTTATTTAGGAAATGAACTCGGGTGATTGTTTACTAGAATGGAAGAGAGACCATAGATTCATGGGGTTTTAAAATCATATCTGTTGCCCACTATTTTCTGCATTTTATTAAGATTTTTTAATGAGTTTCATATAGTTTAAACTTTAAACTTAATTTGCTCATGTGTGTTGCTATAACGGCAGCAGCTTGTTTTGGTTTGCCAAAGGAAGCAGTCACTGGTCTAATAAACTTTAAAACTTAATTCCATGTTTATACACGGCGATTCAGGTTTACTCTTCATCCAATCATCATTTCTATTTTTTCTTTGTAACGATGCTTTGATTATATATAAGTTAATAGATCTTGTTCTTGTTTGTTTTTTTTTCATGGATATTATCACTGTGGATTATCATATAATGTTTTTCTTATTGTTGCATCTTAGTTTTTCAATCAGGTTATTCTAGATAATTTTATGATTCTAGACACCTAATCAAAATTTGCGAGATATAACTTGCGATAACAAGATAGAACAACATTTATGTACTTCATCCATCTCATTTAAGGTACTAAACAACTCTACTTTTTGTTAAATTTAAATTAAGGTTCAATCTATGTTAATTTCATTTAATAGTTTTTGTTTGATATCCAGATTATCTCAAATTCACAGGTGATATAATCAGTTTATGTCCACCTCCTCGGCCAAAGTTTTTTGGTAGCACTGTTAAATGTAATGTGAGTGATGATTTGTGTTGGTCTCTATTTAAATAATTACACTGAAAAGTACATATACACTTGCATATGCATTTACTTAATTTCATAATCATGTTTGCCTTCCTGATGCCTTAAATCAACATATGATCTTTGCTAAGTTGTGCTCCTTCACATTTTATGTATTTTTGTTTTGCTTTTTATTAACTGCAAATTCTCTGACCCTTATTTCAAACAGGAGGAAGCTGCCAAAATCAAGGCAGCAAGCAAATCGTGGTACCAAACTATGATTTTTGACAGAAACTTGAGAAACACCTGAAACAGATTCAGATTACCAAAACGCCAAGGCAGGCAAATGCTATGATCTATGTGCATGCCAAAAATGATGATAGGTAAGCCACATATTTTGTTTCCTGCTGCTACATTTATATTTGAAGCATTTAGGTGTATTCAACCCCAGTTAATTGCTAAGGAACCGCAAACTTTCAACCCCGGTTGAAAACCAGGGTCTATAACACGTATCAACAGCCTCCCCCCAAACCGGTTTAAAAATCAGGGTCTATTTAAAATTGAATTGTGGTCTATTCAAAATTGAACCGAGGTTAAAAGGCTTTTTTGTAGTAGTGTTAGGTTGTGAATGATTCATGCAGTGTCTGTACTCATAATTACGGTATACATAGAATTAACATTAATAGTTTTTAGTGTAGCTTAATTATGAGTTGTATTCAATATACATAATTAGTAATTGCTAGTCTAGCTAAAATTCAGAAAATAGATTGGCATAATTATTTAAATATAAAGTATATTGAAAAATTAAAGTATGAATATTGATGTTCAATAATAAATGTGGTATCTCGATATGCTAGAACTCTAAATGATTTTGTTTGGAAATTATGAACTTTTTATGCTTATATATAACAAAATATTTCTTGTTTCAGGTTGATGAGGATAAGAAGATTTTTAAGAAAATTGCAAGGTTTTAAACATCAAGAATGATTTGACCGTCGATGATTTTCATTAGTTACCATCTAGTTTTATAGTTAGAAGTTTGGAAATAGTGTACTACAATTAATGAACTTTTCATGTTATTTTTAAATTAAGTCGATACGGTTTAAGTAATGAAATTACTTTTTTGGTATACGTTATGTAATTTTTAATTGCTTTTAGTATGTAATATAATTAAATAAATAGAATATAATATTAATTATAATTTAACTCTTTATTGACTGAAAAATTTTTAGTCACTAAAAGTCCATCTTAACTTATTCAGGCAACTTTCAGTAATTAAAACAACATTTACTGACTAAAAAAATAGTGTAGGTAAAAGAGGATGAATTCATACAATTTGTAAAGCACCTTATACCTACTAAAAACATTAGTCACTAAAGGTAATGATCTATACTGACTGAAAATATGAGTCACCAAAGACTTTTAGTGATGGCGTCCTTAGTGACTAATTTTTTTTCAGAAGGAAAAGGCCTAAGTGGATTTATTGACTGAACTTGGACTTTTACTGACACTTTTTTTTAGTCACTAAATGGCATATTTGTTGTAGTGAATGGACATTAGATAGGAATTTTTAAATCGAAAGGAGACCAGAAGAAGCAAAAGAAATCAGTGCAGGCTGGAAAGCAGATTATGAAAAAACAATGGCGATCAACAAAGAAGAAAGGAGGAGACATGAAAGAACGAAAGAGACGGGGTGAGGGACACGTGTTATGATCTTGTTGGAGGTGTTGAATTATCATGTTTAACCGTTTAAGCCCCTTTATAATATGGTAATAGATGAAGTTAACCAAATCGAGTCAAACAACCAACAAAATATACATGAAGAGGAACGTGATACGTACCAGGAATAAAATAGAGACCAGGGAGATGAATACAATCACTACAGGGGAAGTGAATTATCAATAGTAATCAATGTGTGCATGTGTAAAAAGAACTAAAATGGTAACCATTAACCACAAACATGCAGCAGAATTAGGAATTTATAATGGAAAAAGGATGAAAGTTACCAAAAGAGAAAACAATGCTTATATTAGGGATGGTAAGAAGTCAACAACTCATGTATTTAGAAGGAAAAATAAGAATGGAAGAGGACACATACAAGTAAAGGAGCGACCGTCACTTAAATGAGTGATACCTTAAATTAAAGTGTGATCTAGGAGGTGGGATTTTAGGAATTTAAGACTCATACTGGAAGTCAATAATTAAACAATTTGAGGCTTCATATGAGCTAATAGATTAGAACTTGAATCAAAGACACTAACTCCGCACTCATTACAACAAGGCATTAGTAACCCATTATTTAACAACTTAAAGAATAAAAGCAAAGTTTTATGCATGAAACTTGTACCTTGGGCTGTGTGTATGAGACATGCACATAAATAGTAAATAGTAGTCCTATTAGACTCTAATGCACCCCATTGACCCCTTCTTGCTACAATTATTTATCAAATGTGGTGATCAGTTTTTGTTACAACTATTTGCGACTTTAATAATTTGCTAACATTGGATAGGGTTTAGGAGGGTGTACATAGATGTTATCTTGTGATTTAGGGTCTTTATTTGTCAAAGGGGAAAGGATTGCACTCAAATGTGTTTACTCTGGATGAAAACAGTGATAAGGTAAAAACAGTTATAACGCTTGGGGCCACTTGCTTATGAAAATAGAGTTAAATACTTAAATGTTTCAGGGGGTTTTATGATGTTTTAGTCCATAACCTGTATAATGAAATTAAATGGTTATAAAGGGATAATATATTTTAATTTTCACAGTCTCATATGAACAATAACCAGAGTGAAAGATATGTTATTTCTAGTTAAAGTAGTCATAGCTACAATATATTATAGATCACGTCTTTTACTTGGCAATTTGGCTAGTGTGGTTCACCGCTTCATCCATAACCAAACAAGTGTAAAATGAACCTAACCATTAGAACCAATCATTAACTTGAAGCACCATCAAAATACAACATATTATCACCACCAAATCATAGCAATAATTAAATCCATCTAGATTTATAAGTTGCATCAGTAATATATGCATAAAACTTAAAATTAGTAGCGAATACAAGGGAAAACATCCATGTAGATTTATAAGAAACTAATGAAACAAAGTTCTAATAGGAGCAGATATTTACTTACCTGTATACAAACTTGTAAGGGCATGTTACTTGGATTAAAATTGAACAACCCAATGTTCCAAATGATCTGATGGCATTTCTAAGGCCACGGTAAAAGAAACCAAAGACCAAAAGATTCCAACTTTTTCATTCCGAGATAGACCAAAAATAGGTCAATATCTTAAAGATCTAGTAGAAATAAGATGCCAAAATGAAGTTTCCAAAAAGTATGTCCAAATGTATCCAAAAGAAACTTTAATCACCGACTAAAAACGTGCAATTAGAATTTGATAAAACCCCAATTAGAAAATAAGTGCTACAAGTGGTTGAAGTACATAAAATACATTGTGTATAACCCACAAAATTAAATCCTCCCCCTGGTTCAATTGGTAATCGTTTATATAAAGAATACATGAATTTCATGATTAAGCAAGCGAAAACACAAATTGGAACAAAAAAACTTCACCAATCGTCATTGAAGAGACAACTCTCTCTAGGGGTTTGGATAAGAAAGTTTAGCATTATATCAGCAGAAGCGAGAACATCAGGACCATATTAGTAGTTGGAATGAGATACCAACAAATGGCCATGTCAGCAAGAGCCGAAGAAAGCTTAGATTTTCCAAAAACCAGCCTCAAGGGAAAAATCCAAATTCGAAGAAAAACAACCTTAAAAAGGGGACAAAAAATAAGAACGGATAAACAAATGCATAAATCTGTAGCTGACTATACCAAAAGGCAAACTAACTGCAGCACACACTCGAGTACCAACTCAATTTATAGGAAAAAAAACATGTCAAAATCTTAGCAAAACAGCCCCAAAAATGTTCTCCTTATGAATTAAACATTATAGAGACAACAACCAAAATAAACAAAACCCTGCTGAAACACCCTCCAACTAATTAACGATAATTACCAGTAATTACTTGCGGAATTGAGGTCAAATTTAAATTTTTCAATACACAAAACCATCAACATGATTCTCTCCACTTTCCCGCCTATCAAAGAGCAAAATGTGGTAAATCATGGATCAAATGTTTGGGTTTATAATATCTAAACATCCCCATTCGCCAACATATACAAAATGGGTGTCCACTATGTCCCAACCCCAAGCATCATCGAAGCTATACCAAAATACGAGCTGCTAGACGAGCTCCAATCCTACTATCACGAAGTTCAAGCGTGACCTTTCCCCTTACCTGAAAGGTTAACAACTAACGAGGGTCAACAAAGTTGAGTGAGATGCTAGATTAGTAAGAAACACAATATACATGCATACAACGATAGTCAACTAGTGTGTTCAATAATCAACTTGATCGGATACTCAATTTAGGCTTAGAGCTTGCCCAACATATTACTCAATTTAGGCTTAGAGTTAGCCCAACATATTGCTCAATTGAGACTTAGAGCTAGTCCAATGTGTTGCTCAATTTAGACTTAGAGCTAGCCCAACGTTTCAATGGATATCCAGGCGAGGTCAAATGAAGGATTTACGAGAATAGTGAGGCCCTACATACCTCATATATGGCCAACAAGTCAACATGTAAGTATTAAGACAACTAGCAATTAATATCAAGACGTCAACGATAGGTGCAACATTATATTCAACGAGGGAACCAACAATAAGCAAAGCACATAATGTAACACTAATGCTAGAACTTACAGTGATTGGTTTAGAAGACTTTCAAGCCCTTCCAACAAAGTCACAATAGCCCGGAGAATGGCTAATGCTTGCAATCAAGCTCCTTTCGGCTCGAATCACCTAAAGCATTCATAACGCGTACCCGTAAGCCCCCGAACACAGTAATCGATTCCAAGAGTGTCCTACAAGTAATGGGACATCAAACCGAAGGAACAAAGTCCAAATGGGGCCTAACAAGTCCCAGAATGGATCAAAGGCCTCAAACCCCTAAAACACTTAATTTAGAAGTATATTGAACGCATGAGACCCGAGCACCGACCCCGACCAACCAAAACGCATTTCATGGACAGTAGGGTGGTCATGACGTGACCCGGGGGGGGGGGGGGGTAGCGCCGTGATCCACAGGCTGTTGGCCCCCATCTGCACCTGAAATGTCATAAATGCTCCCAACTCCCTCTAAACTCTCATAAATGCATCCGACACTCGTAACGGACTTTGCCAACAATATAACTAGCATATTAAGGTCCCTTAAAACCTTATAAACATAATAACATCATGTTCTAACATTCCATGATTTGTTGGAGTTCGTACGGACTCGAACGAGTCCCGGAACGACCGAAAACTCCAACCGGCAACACTGAGCTCCAAATGAGCTTGGACTCAATTCTGTAACAACCCAACTTTTAGCCCAAGCTAAAATATCTGATTATCGATCCAATAATGTAATTTTATTACATTACTTTGAATTATAATTTAATTAAGTCATGAAATATTTAATTGAATTATAATATTATGAAATATGATTAATAATTATTAAGATAATTAAATAATAGATATATAAGATACGAAAGTGATAGTGAGTTAAGTAGCAAACGTAACTAGTTAGAGTATATAAACGGAATTTAAGTTTAGAAAATCAGATCTCTCTCTCTCTCTAGACTCTCTCTCTAGACATTTTCTCTCTCTACATCTCTCTAAGATTTCTACCAAACCGACCGTCGGATTTCCAAGATTTATACGTCATCGGGAAGATTACGAGGAATACTACGAGATTATGATGTTGCATGAATGATTACGCACGAATTTGAGGTAAGATTTACATATTAAGCTCTTATGTTTTCGGTTTTTAGATATAAATTCGGAATTAGTAAATCTTCATGAAATTAGAACTAGTTTTAGCTAGAAATTGGTAGAATAAGTATAAATAAGTAAGATTAGGAGTAATACTTAACATATTTTGTGATTTTTAGTCTTAAAAAGGGTGATTTAAAGTTATAAAGATGAACAAATTCGAGATAGTAAGAACAAACTCGAGAAAACAAGAACAAACTCGATTTTGATGATTAAACTCGAAATGAATATCGAATCTATCATTGGCATTCGATTCTAACCCCTAAACTCGAAGTATGAGTTCGAATCTAGCATAAGAATTCGAATCTATTCATAGATTCAAACAAGGACTTCGAATCTAATAAGGTTCGAGTATAGACCTTTGAATTTGATGAGGTGTTCGAATCTGATGTTAGATTCGAAGGGTATTTCGAAATTAACACATAGCCTTCGATTCTAACTTATATTGTGACAAGGATTCGAGTTTAACTTCCTATAGGCTTCGAATCTATTTCTTAGATTCGAATGTGTTCGAATCTAATACATAAAGGCTTCGAATTTGAATTTAAAGCTTGAGTTCAGATTTGAATTTAATTGGTAAACTTGAAACCCACTCCTTAAGCTTGAATATATTAAATGAATTCGTATACGATACATAAAATATCAATGAATGCTTTTAGGATTAACTATATATATATATATATCCAAAGATCCATGAAGAATTTAAAGAAAGATTTTGATAAGATTGATGAGCATATAATCAAGATACGAAATGTTGAGATTAAAAGACCAAACTAACGAATCTCGAGCTTATTAAACGAATGAACATTTAATTTATTATTCAAATGATACTGAGGCTAATAAATATCAATAATGATATGATTAACAGATTGAGAGCAACTGAGCCAGAGCCAGAAAGTGCAGATAACCAGTAACAGTGAGTTGTAGATTTCATTTTAGCTGCATATTATGTGAATTGAGACTTTTGTTGAATGATTCTGATTTATTGATATTCTGATCTTGAGCTTATTGAAATATTGTCATAGTATATTTACTATGATTTGTTGAACTGAGTATTTCTTCTTCTAGATTCGATTCTTTGACGAGTCACTTGATTGTTAAGCTTAACACCATCACTATTGCTCAGTGTTAGGTTAATGTTAGGCTTATGATGTGCTGATTTACGTGATGAAAGCACAGAGGGTAGCTAGAGCTGAGCATTCCGATGATATCCATATAGAGCTTTTACTGGTAGCTAGCCCAGTACGTGGCTGATCCCCACTAATGATGCGTGTGTATGGATTTATCATCATCCGAGCATTCCTTATGAATTTGTCTAAAAGTCTCAAGAGCAACAACAGTTTTATAACTGGGAGCTGAGCAAAGTCGCGCATCAAAAGAGCATTAATTGGCCAATGTCCCTTCGAGATTGAGCTGTGCATGAGCCTAGTGCAGTGCATAAGCAATAGAGCTGAGCCGTGCATGAGCCAAGTGCAGTGCATGTGCTTCCGCGTTCATAATTTCATGTTAAATGTGAAATTCTACATTCTCACTAAGCAAATAAGCTTACCCGTTGTTGCATTATTTTTCAGGTAAAGGCAAAGGATTGGCTGGACCTAGTTCGTAGGTCAGGACTTTGAAAGAGCTTGAAGTGCATTAGAACCTGTTCCAATACCTTGGTACTTGATTGAAGATTTAGCTTTGGGGTTTGGGCTAGTTTACATTTGTGCTTTGATGTAATAGTTTAGATGTTTGTACCTTGCTACTTAAATTTGTCTCTGTTTATAATTTAACTTTATTTCCGCACTGTTAATTTTATCTTAGTTTCATGATTGATATTGCGTTGCTACTGGGCCTAGACTTGAGACCATTGAGAAATCAGAGGGTCTCACAAATTCTAATCAATACCATAGCACTATTTAACACATTTGATCTATATTTAGACATTCAACTATGTTTACACACTGAAACCCAATGCTATAGTATCAATTATGACAGGATGGCTTGAACTAAGATAGGTTTCAGAGACTAGTAGGACGGGGCATGAAAGGGTACAATGTGCTAGGCTAATGATCTAAATGTTTAGTGATTTGAATTTCAGAGCTATGTCAGGAGAAGGTGAACCATCAGGTGGCATGACCCCAGAGCAAGTCCTGGAAATGATGCAACAACTAATAACCCAGAATAATGAGCAACAAAACAAGTTTATGCTAGAGCAAATTGAATCAATAAAGAAAACCGAAAAGAGAAATAAACATAAAAAGAAGCAAACTGAACAGTCAAGCGAATCCGATTCTGATGATGAGCACGTCAATAAACGAGCTGTGCAGCCAAAAGGCTGTAGATTCAAAGATTTCAAAGCGAGTGGTGCCTTAACGTTTGAAGGCACAGTAGACCCAATAAAAGCGTTAGATTGGGTAAGTCATACTGAAGAGATCTTCAGTATCTCTGAATGTTTGGACAACAATAGAGTTAAGTTTGCTACAGCACTGTTCGTTGGAGCTGCTAGAGCCTGGTGGAAAACACAAAGGAGCATCTATGGTGAGAAAGCAATTACGACATTGGATTGGGAGCAGTTCTTGGAGATGTTCAACGCCAAATATTGTCCAACAGACAAACAAGACGAACTCGAGATGCAGTTGATGCAATTGAAACAAGGAACTAAGACCGTTGATGAATATGAACATGAGTTCTCGAGACTTTGCGGCTACTCGTCATATCAAGTAGCAACAGAAGAGCGTAAGATAAACCGATTCAGACTGGGTCTGAATCCAATATATAGAAGACAAATGAGCAGCATAAAGTTCACGACGTATCTCAGCATAGTGGAAGCAGCAAGAATGGTGGAGCGGGAATTCACATATCCGAGTTGTGAACCGGTTATGATGGCTATAAGTCCTACAAGTCCATCTCCACCTAAGAAACAAAAATCCAGTAGATTCTTCAGTTCATCAAAGTCCAGTCAGCAGCAGTCACAAGCATCCTCTACACCTCAGAAGACTAGAGTTTATTCCCTACAGTCAGGAGCACGACCGTGTAAACGTTGTAACAAATTTCATAGCGGACGCTGCAACCCTATAGATGTGACCTGTTACACTTGTAACCGGATTGGACATGGAAGTGACGAGTGCCCAGAAAGAAGCGACGTATGCTACAACTGTGGTGAGCATGGACATTATGCCAAACATTGCCCGAATACACGCGTGCTTATTAATCCTGAACAACCAGTTGGCAGAGCAATCCAACAGAGTACTACAAAGATACCTACAGCAAAGGCGCGAGCTTTCCATATTACTGCTGAGGATGCCGAGGAGACACCAGAGACGCCAAAAGACCACAATGGTAACTAATACTAAGTTCATTATATGCTAAAATGATTTAATTCCGTTACCATATGAATTTCAATTCCAACATAAGTAGTGAGTTAACTGTACAACCCTGTCATCGATAGTGAATAATGCGGATGACATATGGGTCGTATCAGTTGAAGTTATGATACAGATACTTTCTTAATCAGAAATTATACCTATAAACAATATAGGTATTGTAATTTGAATCGTGTATGATTCAAAAGCTCTAAGAAATCAAAATATAAACCAAAACACATGCTACTTCATAAATCCTTGTAATTTAAAAGATTACAGCATGTCTTATAATGAGACAGAGGTAGAAGTTGCTAATTAAATATTAATAATAAAACCTATTGAGAAGATGATCTTTGAACCAAATTGTTAAGCACTCAGTGACAACTTGAGTAAGAATCAAAGAAGTCAGAGGTACAAAGCGAGAGCGATAAAGAAATAGATTGAGATCTTTGTGAAATTAAGCGATTGGTCATAAATGACCAATGAAATGCCGTCAAATACCAAAATAAATGTAAGAATGGATTCTCACTATGTCGACGTGAGACTAGTGAGATATCTAAAATGGAATTCCTATTCCATCTAACTGCACATAAAATAAAAGCTCCCGCCAAAATAGTAAAGTAATTTAAATTCAGAAATTCGCCGATGAAAATTCAAACATAAGTCTTTACGTATAATTAAATTAATAGATGAAGGCGATAACGATAAAGTAGAAGATGATGTAAATGGTCGTGGAGACGGTTTCGGAACCCTGGTAACTCGAGATCTAACTTTAATAATAAGAATCTGTCGTTGTGTCTAACGAATCACACTGAGAAAGCCTAAGTTAATTGTCGAATTCTATCAAATCATTTCCTTGGAATTCGATTTTGTATAACGTTTGTTTTCATCTCGTTAGTATTCCTTATTCGCTGAAAGATTTGAAGCGTATGATCTCTTCAAGTTCTTGATCATATTCGAATTGCCTGAAATATCTCTTAACTGCTAAAACCATTGCGAAGAAGATGTGGACGATCGTAACTCCAAACTTTGAATTCTCTGTTCGAACTCTTGTTTGGTTCGGCGAGTTTTAAAATGCAGCATTTCAAAATTTCGCCTCAATCTCATTCTCGGCTTCTAAACACACGATCTTCTTGGAGGATTTTGCTTCTCGAGAGACTGCTTACATAAAAGATTTGGCGGATATGACAGCGCAAATTGAGACCAAGGTAGGTGAGGTGAAGTCGCTACATGAAGAGTTAACTCCAATTGTTGCGCCGGAGGATAGATTTCATTTGTTTGATAGAGCAAAGAAAAGTATAAGTCTTCATAAGAAGTCAGCACAAGTCAGAAAATTGGCTAAGCGATTTAACATCATCAATAAAAGAAACATAAAGTACAGATATCTGACTCCCGAAAAGCCTTGTATCTATTTCAAGAGCAAATGAAAAGAGGTATGAGCTAATTAATATATAGAGATATTAGTTGAATTGAATGAGATATGAAATTAAATCCCAAAAGCCCACAAAGTGAATACATAACTGATAATCAGAAATCTTAAAAATCTCTTATGTGATTGCATAAGATAGCAAATGAAGATTTTGCAATAGTATAGAGGAGAGATTTAAAAGCCATAACTGACTCGAGATCAAATGAAAGAGATATATGAGCTCACTCATGTATTGAGTTGCTATCTGGATTGATTATGGCGAAAAGCATAAAGCTTATATAATACGAGTATGAATAATAATTCAGAATTCCTAAAATAAACAAACAGCGAAATATTGAATCAAATATGAACTACGAGAAGAAATTTGAAATTCTTATACGTAAGAATCTTAAAGAAATAGAAAGATGTGAAATACAGATGGTGCTCGTTCAGTGGAAACACCACAAAGGTTCGTGTCAGTCATTGGGAATCAGGATATCATAAAAGCTATCTGCCCAAGTCTGTTCGAACATATCTAACTTCGGGGACGAAGTTTGTGCGTGGTGGAGCCCATTCTGTAACAACCCAACTTTTAGCCCAAGCTAAAATATCTGATTATCGATCCAATAATGTAATTTTATTACATTACTTTGAATTATAATTTAATTAAGTCATGAAATATTTAATTGAATTATAATATTATGAAATATGATTAATAATTATTAAGATAATTAAATAATAGATATATAAGATACGAAAGTGATAGTGAGTTAAGTAGCAAACGTAACTAGTTAGAGTATATAAACGGAATTTAAGTTTAGAAAATCAGATCTCTCTCTCTCTCTAGACTCTCTCTCTAGACATTTTCTCTCTCTACATCTCTCTAAGATTTCTACCAAACCGACCGTCGGATTTCCAAGATTTATACGTCATCGGGAAGATTACGAGGAATACTACGAGATTATGATGTTGCATGAATGATTACGCACGAATTTGAGGTAAGATTTACATATTAAGCTCTTATGTTTTCGGTTTTTAGATATAAATTCGGAATTAGTAAATCTTCATGAAATTAGAACTAGTTTTAGCTAGAAATTGGTAGAATAAGTATAAATAAGTAAGATTAGGAGTAATACTTAACATATTTTGTGATTTTTAGTCTTAAAAAGGGTGATTTAAAGTTATAAAGATGAACAAATTCGAGATAGTAAGAACAAACTCGAGAAAACAAGAACAAACTCGATTTTGATGATTAAACTCGAAATGAATATCGAATCTATCATTGGCATTCGATTCTAACCCCTAAACTCGAAGTATGAGTTCGAATCTAGCATAAGAATTCGAATCTATTCATAGATTCAAACAAGGACTTCGAATCTAATAAGGTTCGAGTATAGACCTTTGAATTTGATGAGGTGTTCGAATCTGATGTTAGATTCGAAGGGTATTTCGAAATTAACACATAGCCTTCGATTCTAACTTATATTGTGACAAGGATTCGAGTTTAACTTCCTATAGGCTTCGAATCTATTTCTTAGATTCGAATGTGTTCGAATCTAATACATAAAGGCTTCGAATTTGAATTTAAAGCTTGAGTTCAGATTTGAATTTAATTGGTAAACTTGAAACCCACTCCTTAAGCTTGAATATATTAAATGAATTCGTATACAATACATAAAATATCAATGAATGCTTTTAGGATTAACTATATATATATATATATATATCCAAAGATCCATGAAGAATTTAAAGAAAGATTTTGATAAGATTGATGAGCATATAATCAAGATACGAAATGTTGAGATTAAAAGACCAAACTAACGAATCTCGAGCTTATTAAACGAATGAACATTTAATTTATTATTCAAATGATACTGAGGCTAATAAATATCAATAATGATATGATTAACAGATTGAGAGCAACTGAGCCAGAGCCAGAAAGTGCAGATAACCAGTAACAGTGAGTTGTAGATTTCATTTTAACTGCATATTATGTGAATTGAGACTTTTGTTGCATGATTCTGATTTATTGATATTCTGATCTTGAGCTTATTGAAATATTGTCATAGTATATTTACTATGATTTGTTGAGCTGAGTATTTCTTCTTCTAGATTCGATTCTTTGACGAGTCATTTGATTGTTAAGCTTAACACCATCACTATTGCTCAGTGTTGGGTTAATGTTAGGCTTATGATGTGCTGATTTACGTGATGAAAGCACAGAGGGTAGCTAGAGCTGAGCATTCCGATGATATCCATATAGAGCTTTTACTGGTAGCTAGCCCAGTACGTGGCTGATCCCCACTAATGATGCGTGTGTATGGATTTATCATCATCCGAGCATTCCTTATGAATTTGTCTAAAAGTCTCAAGAGCAACAACAGTTTTATAACTGGGAGCTGAGCAAAGTCGCGCATCAAAAGAGCATTAATTGGCCAATGTCCCTTCGAGATTGAGCTGTGCATGAGCCTAGTGCAGTGCATATAGAGCTGAGCCGTGCATGAGCCGAGTGCAGTGCATGTGCTTCCGCGTTCATAATTGCATGTTAAATGTGAAATTCTACATTCTCACTAAGCAAATAAGCTTACCCGTTGTTGCATTATTTTTCAGGTAAAGGCAAAGGATTGGCTGGACCTAGTTCGTAGGTCAGGACTTTGAAAGAGCTTGAAGTGCATTAGAACCTGTTCCAATACCTTGGTACTTGATTGAAGATTTAGCTTTGGGGTTTGGGCTAGTTTACATTTGTGCTTTGATGTAATAGTTTAGATGTTTGTACCTTGCTACTTAAATTTGTCTCTGTTTATAATTTAACTTTATTTCCGCACTGTTAATTTTATCTTAGTTTCATGATTGATATTGCGTTGCTACTGGGCCTAGACTTGAGACCATTGAGAAATCAGAGGGTCTCACAAATTCTAATCAATACCATAGCACTATTTAACACATTTGATCTATATTTAGACATTCAACTATGTTTACACACTGAAACCCAATCCAAAAACGATTATGAACTCGTTGAGGCATTTCACCGAACACTTGGCGTGCGGTTTAGCCTTAAAACACCATTTTGAGTTCTTGCACATATTTTGTGTTTCCGAACTCATGTAAACACTTTATTAATACAATTAAACATTTTCCAAACATGTTAAACCATGACATAGCATTTATTGCTTCATGGAGTTCATACGAACTCCAAACGGGTTCTAAACGACCAAAACCCGAACTGAGCCATTAAAACTTCAATTGAGTTTCTACTAGCTTCCATTTAGTTCCATTGCTATAAATAACATGTTTGGACCATAAGTTATTATATGAAATATGCAAAAACGCTAAAACCCATCTCCCACACCATTAGAGCTTACATGAAGCTCCAATTTGGGTTTTTACTCAAATCATCAACTCAACCCAACACATTACGAATTTATGACTCAAATGAGGTTATAGACCATAAACATTAACCAATACGTGATTTTTGAGTCATTGACTAACTCAACTCAACAACACCCACTTAGGGTTTCATTCTCCATAAGTGGAAAAATAGAGAAGATGAAGATGAGTGGGAGATGGATATACCTTCAATGGAGATGAAAAATCCAAGTTTTAAACCTCCAATCTTGCCAAAACTTGATCACGAATGCAAACCCTAGCTCACCCCTTCTCTTTCTCTCTTCTTTTCTTTCAAAATACAAAAAGTGAAAAGTGTGTGTGTGTTTGTGTGATGGTGGACGGTTACAGAGGAGGAAAAGGGATGGCTTTTGGCCTTTGGCCAATATCACCCCTCACCTTCACAATTTGACAATATACCCCCTTCCCAATTCATCTTTTATTTGCAAATAAACCACAATGCTATTAGATGCAATAATTAGATAGTTCAATACCCAACTAGATAAGTTTGACATAATCATACTAAATGGGTTCAAACACTACATTAAAACATTTTATGTCATAACTAAATAATATTTAATTGTTTTAAAATTTTCGGGGTGTTACAATTCCTCCCCACTTATAAGGATTCCGCCCACGGAATCAATTCGGCTCAAAACAATGCCGGATATTTGGCCTTAATTACAGCCTTCGTCTCCCACATCATTAGGGATCCACGATGATGCTTCCAACGAACCAACACCATCTCGATCTCTTTATTTCGCAACTTAGTGACTTTCTCACTCAAAATAGCCTCCGGCTCCTCAACATACCGTAGCTTCTCATTTATATGCACATCATTCAACGGAATGATCTCTTCGGGATTTATCAGGCTTCTGTTTAAATAACTCACGTGAAAGGTGTCATGAATACCTACAAGCTCTTCGGGCAACTCTATTTTGTAGGCTTGAGCGCCTATGCGCTCGATGACCTTGAAAGGTCCAACATATCGTGGGCTCAACTTCCCACGCTTACCGAATCTCATCACTCCCTTCCACGGAGATACTTCCAACATAACCGAATCCCCGACTGCATGCTCTACATTCTTGTAGCGCTTGTCAGAATACGATTTCTGACGGTCTTGGGCGGCTTTAATTCGTTCTCAAATAATCTGAATTTTCTCATTGGTTTCTTGAATCAATTCTGGTCCCGCCATAGTTTTCTCGCCAGCTTCACGCCAACTGGTGGGAGTACGACATTTGCGGCCATACAACGACTCATAAGGTGCCATCTTTATTGAGGAATGATAACTGTTATTGTAGGCGAACTCTATGAGCGGTAAATGTGTATCCCAATTGCCTCCCAACTCAATCACACATGCCCGAAGCATGTCTTCCATAGTCTGATTCGTCCGCTCGGTTTGGCCATCAGTCTCAGGACGAAACGCCGTGCTCAAATTCACGCGCGTCCAACTGCTCTTGCAAACTCTGCCAAAATCGCGAGGTGAACCGCGAATCAGGATCCGAGACAATGGATTTCGGAATACCATGGCGCACGAAGATTTCATCAATGTACATTCGAGCTAGACGATCTAACGGATAGTTTTCTCTAATTGGCAAGAAGTGCGCAGACTTTGTCAATCGATCAACAATAACCCAAATCGTATCGTGCTGACGCTCTTCGGAAGTTTCACCATGAAATCCATTGTGATATGATCCCATTTCCACTCGGGTATATCAAGAGGCTGCATACTACCTGACGGTTTCTGATGTTCAGCTTTGATTTGCAGACAAGTTAGGCAACGCTCAACGTGGTTGCCGATATCCCGCTTCATTCCTGGCCACCAATACTCCAATTTCAAATCATGATACATCTTGGAGCTACCCGGATGAATAGAGAACTTCGAATTGTGGCCATCTTCAAGGATCACGTCCCAAGTACCCCCAATCTTAGGCACCCATATCCGGTCCTTGTACAATTTCAAACCATTACTCCCGTCGGTTAATGTTGCGCTTTGACCAACCATCCTTTCGGAATTAACATTCTCTTCCTTAAGGCCTTCGACTTGCCACTTTCGAATATCATCAATGATGGTAGAAGTCACCACCACATGAGTGAGTGCATAGCAAGTCACCTCCGGATACCTCTTTCGACTTAAAGCGTCAGCTACAACATTTGCTTTCCCAGGATGGTATAGGATCTCACAATCATAATCCTTTATCAACTCCATGGCTCGCCGTTGCCTCATATTTAACTCTTTCTGGTCAAAGAGATGCTTCAAGCTCTTGTGATCCGTAAAAAGTTGACATCGAGTCCCATACAAATAGTGGCGCCAAATTTCCAAAGCAAATGTGACGGCTTCGAGCTCGAGATCGTGCGTTGGGCGACTCTTCTCATAGTCCTTCAACTGCCGTGAAGCATAAGCTATCACCTTTCCCCTTTGCATCAATGCACATCCCAATCCATTTATAGAAGCATCACTATATACCAACAAAATCTTCATTGCCTTCGGGCAAAGCAAGAACAGGAGCCTTAGTCAAACGGGCTTTCAACGATAGGAAGGCCTCCTCCTGTGGCTTTGCGCACACAAACTTTGCGTTTTTACGCGTCAAAGATGAAAGAGCGACCATGATTTTTGAGAAATCCTGAATAAATCGCCTACAATACCCGACTAATCCGAGGAAACTTCGAATCTCTGAGGCATTCGGAGGCGCTTCCCAACTCTCAATAGCTTCGATTTTGGAGGGATCGACTGACACACCCTCACGAGATATGATATGACCCAGAAATTGCACTTGCCGCAACCAAAATTCACACTTCAAGAACTTGGCGTAAAGCCGTTCCTTGGAAAGGAGTTCCAGGAGTTCCCTTAAGTGCACGACATGATCCGCCTCCGACTTAGAATAGACCAAAGTATCGTCAATAAACACGATCACCGATTTATCGAGCATCGGTCGACACACGCGATTCATCAAATCCATGAAGGCGGCATGAGCATTAGTGAGGCCAAACGACATCACCAAGAGTTCATAGTGACCATAACGAGTCCGAAAAGCGGTTTTTGGAACGTCTTCTTCCTGAACCCTTAATTGATGATAACCCGAACGAAGGTCAATCTTCGAAAAATAAGAAGCCCCTTGCAACTGATCGAACAAATCGTCTATACGAGGCAAAGGGTATTTATTCTTTATCGTCACTTTATTCAACTCCCTATAGTCAATGCACATCCTCAAGGACCCATCCTTCTTTCTAACGAAAAAACCGGAGCACCCCAAGGCGAAGTACTCGGTTGGATGAACCCCTTGTCCAACAATTCTTCTAACTGGGTCCACATCTCCTTCATCTCCGAAGGAGCCAAACGGTAAGGAGCCCGGGCAATGGGTGCAGCTCCTGGCACTAAGTGTATCCGAAATTCTATAGCTCTATCAGGTGGCAAACCCGGCAAGTCATCAGGAAAAACGTCCGGGTATTCGCTCACTATCGGCACGTCCTCCAAACTCTTCTCCTCCTTGCATTCAACACATATGCCAAGAAATTCTGACACCCTTTACTAATGCTTCTACGAGCTTTTGCCATGGAGATGATCACCACTTCTCCCTTACGCTTCTCCCCGTAGACGAATATTTCGTTGCCGCTGGGAGTCGTTAAACGAACAACTCTTTTGGCGCACACGATACTAGCTTCATTTGCCGCCAACTAGTCCATGCCCACGATTACATCAAACTCCTTTGTGTCAATTGACACAAGGTCAATATCAAAATCATATGCATCCAAGGTAAGCTTGCAATCAAGATAGATTTGGGTAGCCACAACCGACATCCCATTCGCAACATCAATAGTCAAAGGTAAAGGAAACAATGAAGGCAATTTATCAAGCTTTCGGGCAAACGATTTAGAAATAAAAGATACATTTGCACCAGAATCAAAAAGAACAATTGCAGGTAATGAGTTCAATAGAAAGGTACTGATAACAACATCCGGTGCGTCCCGAGCCTCATCCGCGGTGATATGAAATACCCGCGCGTGAGCTTTAGGCGCATTCCACTTTGATTGGGAGGAACCGCCACCAACTGCCGACTTCACCGCCGAAGCTTTACTCTCTGCCGGCATATCCTTCCGATTGGGACAACCCCACGATTTGTGTCCAGACTGGTCACAGACAAAACATTTATCCGCATACTTGGGGCACTTAGTACGAATGTGCCCCTCCTCTCCACAGCTATGACAAATGAGGGGACCCCGATTGCACTCCCCTTTGTGGGATTTCCCACACTTGTTGCAAGAGGCGGCGACATTTAACGAGTGCCGCTTTGATTGGTTCAAGGAGTACGACTGTTGCTTTGAGGGTGCATGCGACTGGGATCGAGAATCACCACCCTTGGAATGTGAATAAGGTGTACGAGGCGGTCGATGCGAACCTTGAGGAACCTCGGTCTTCAACTTCTTAGATGAGAGGGTATCAGGATCAACTCGAGAGACTTCATACTCTCGGATGCGGGCAAGTTCAACAGCTTGATCAAAGGTCTTGATCACTTGCATCTTCACAAATTCTCGAATTTCTTTCCGAAGGCCCTCCACAAAATACTCTGCCTTCTGATTTTCGTCTGACACAAGCGGCCCTACAAACATAGCATTGGAGTTAAACTCCGCCAGATAGTCATCCACCGATAGGTTACCTTGGTGGAACGTGATGAAGTCCCTCTTAATCTTCTGAATTGAAACGGAATGACAGAATTGCCGCTTGAACCGAATCTTGAGTTGGTCCCAAGTCATGGACCTAACTATCTCCTCTCCCAGAACTTCGACCTCCGCATCCCACCAAGTCAGAGCGGGGCCCTTCAACAACACCGTGCCATAGGAAACTTTCTTCTCTTCGCGACAGTCGTTCACACGGAAGAACTTTTCAATCTCTTATAACCAGTCCATTGATGGGCGTGCCCCAATCTTGCCATCAAATTCGGGAGGCCGACATCCCTTGAAGGTTTTAAACGAACAACCCTTCTTGGACTTCGAAGATCTTTCTTTCTTCTTCCCAGTTTCATTTTCATTTCGGGCATTCTCCCCGCTCCCACCTTCGCGATTGTTATCAATACTCACTTCAGTATGAGATTTGTCCTCTCTTGCCTTCTCCATCCGCTCATAGAAGGCTTGCATTTTCGCCTCAAGCAACAACTCTTGATGTTGATTGTTCTGCTCCATAATCTCTGCCATCTTTTGGAGCATCCGATCCTCTCTCGATTCGTCCTCCCCGGATTGGTAGGTTTGATCGTTGCCGGATTCAACAGACTCTCGAGGGCTCACTACCGGCCCATGGCCACGACTGGATCCGTGATCCGATATTTCAACTGAAATGAAACCCAAGAGGCATTTAATGAATGCTCACACATATGCTCAAGGATGAATACATAATATTTTTTGCAATATATAATCTTAACGACTACCCGTTAATTAGCCAAACCTAGGACGAGTATTGTTAAAATTGTTTTACTAGTGTTGCCTAGGGGGGCCAATACTAGCATCTGAATCCGCGTTTAGTGGTGAATGTCGTCGACTACACTCAGTCATTGAACATAGTCTCTGATACCAAATTGAAACACCCTCCAACTAAATTAGATGTTTCCCGAATAATTAACGATAATTACCAGTAAATACTTGTGGAATTGAGGTCAAATTTAAGTTTTTCAATATACAAAACTATCAACATGATTCTCCCCACTCTTCCGCCTATCAAAGAGCAAAGTGTGGTAAATCATGGATCAAATGTTTGGGGTTATAATATCTAAACATCCACAATACAAATCAAAGTTCAAGCTAAGGCCATTCGCCAACATATACAAAATGGGTGTCCACTATTTCGCAACCCCAAGCATCATCGAAGCTATACCAAAATACGAGCTGCTAGACGAGCTCCAATCCTACTATCACGAAGTTCAAGCGTGACCTTTCCCCTTATCTGAAAGGTTAACAACTAACGAGGGTCAACAATGTTGAGTGAGATGCTAGATTAGTAAGAAACACAATATACATGCATACAACGATAGTCAACTAGTGTGTTCAATAATCAACATGATCGGATGCTCAATTTAGGCTTAGAGCTAGCCCAACATATTGCTCAATTTAGGCTTAGAGCTAGCCCAACATATTGCTCAATTGAGACTTAGAGTGTGAAGACCACCCCTTGCGGGGCGGTTCTCACCAGTCTAGGTCCCACTAATGCAACACGATATCAATCTAACTAAGATAGGGTAATTAAATTGCGGAATAATAAATTACTTGTACATACAGTAGTTCAAGCGTGACCTTTCAAGCGTGACCTTATTATTCCGCAATTTAATTACCCTATCTTAGTTAGATTGATATCGTGTTGCATTAGTGGGACCTAGACTGGTGAGAACCGCCCCGCAAGGGGTGGTCTTCACACTCTAAGTCTCAATTGAGCAATATGTTGGGCTAGCAAGCGTGACCTTTCCCCTTATCTGAATGGTTAACAACTAACGAGGGTCAACAATGTTGAGTGAGATGCTAGATTAGTAAGAAACACAATATACATGCATACAACGATAGTCAACTAGTGTGTTCAATAATCAACATGATCGGATGCTCAATTTAGGCTTAGAGCTAGCCCAACATATTGCTCAATTGAGACTTAGAGTGTGAAGACCACCCCTTGCGGGGCGGTTCTCACCAGTCTAGGTCCCACTAATGCAACACGATATCAATCTAACTAAGATAGGGTAATTAAATTGCGGAATAATAAATTACTTGTACATACAGATTAGGAGTTAAGTTATACAGATTACATATTTCAAATTAAAGATATAAAAGGGTACCATCTAATCTAATCATTACATCATAGAATAATATCAAATCTACCCAAAACCACAACATTTGCTGTCTTCCAATCAGTACCGAAAGGTTTTGTTGTGTAGTGGTCTATAGAAACTTCTGTCTTGATCTTTTAATAGACCTAAGAACTAGGTCCCACAGGTGACTTTCCTTTGTTTTTCCTGTAAAATGGTAATGTAACAACTGTAAGCAAATCTTAGTGAGTAAATAGATTTTCAAATTAACATGCATGTCAAGCGGATCATCAGTCTAGCGTGATATGTCTTGGCTGCCGCTACAGCCCTCATGATTGAGACATAGAAGTCATAGAATCGGATGATGTTCAGGCCACACTCACACTTAAATCGTGGGGATCAGCCACATACTGGGCTAGCTACCAGTAAGTCAATATGGCGGAACATCGGAGGTCATTACCAAGTTCATTTGAACTGGTGCAAATAGCCAAGTCTAGAACAATAGACCAATAAGGCCAATCAAGCTGAATCAATATGTCAAATATATGCAATGATAAAGCATACGTAATCAATGTCATGATAGCAATAATCTTATAGCAAAATCTGAAGTGAACTGTAAAAGCAATATTGTAAGGTCTACCAACTACAGATCTATCTAGACGCGGAACCGTCAACGAGTGCGGAATCCTCGTTAACGGGTAGACGGAAACAACTCTTAATCAGAAACACGGAGACTATCAGAGGCTGAACGAATGACACACGAACGATCCTACGAACTGATTCTCTCCGAAACACAACTCACGCTGATGATAAACTCGAGATCGCTTAATGCTTAATCCCTCTCGAATTCTGCAAAAAGTCTGATAATTAATCGAGTCTATCCCTAATTATAGAGGCTGATTCGAGTCTGTTATGGGCCAAACTCGAATCCGGCCCAAGGCCCATTCGAGTTTGTCCTCATGACACTCTCGAATCTGCCTATATTCGAATCTAGTACCACATTCAAATCTATCACAGATTCGAATATCAAACCTTATAGAATTCGAATCTAACTAACTCACATACTCAACTTAGTATTGAAACTTATGTTTTTACCTTATGATTGATTTTATCTTTGTACTTTATGTTTGAACTTCTTGTAATACGTTACATCAAGTTCAAACATACAAACACTAATAAATATCAACCATATATAAACATATATAACAAACACTTGCTAAAATACAATGTAGGATCACTTAGACTGCTATCGTCACACAAGGTGTACCAACAGACTCCCCCTTGACGATAGCTTCTAATAATTCACACATTTGATCAAGAACTTTGTTTATTATTTATTCAAACTACTTCCAGCATACAAACCTTTTTCAATACACACATTAACTACATTCTCATATTTCCTAGCCTCACCATCCATATGAGCATCACTAGAAATCTTACAAGCATGCAAAATATGAAGATCATCTCTAGAAAGGTTTACCAGATGAAGAGGATCATAGACTCTAAGAATAACATTTTGTTCAAAATCTTCCATCACTTCTTCTCCAGTCTCACTCTCAGCATACCACCAATGCAGATTCTTCAAGACATTCTGTGGCATAGGCTTGAGCGGCACCTTCCTTAGACATCTTACTGGTTTGTAGTGGATCTTCATCCAAGGTCGCCCAGTTAGAGGATCAATACGTGGAGGATCTTCTACTCTTTTTCCAACCCTTGGATTCAGTCGTTCAAACTTTCTTGATCTTACCTCTTTTCTTATGATTCTTGCAATTACGTCTGCGTAGGGATCATTTCCAATATTAATCAGATCTTTCCATGCTAACACTTTGATCTCGATCTTTGGCAGTGAATTGAAAGCTTTTAGAGTTCGCCTCAGGTACTGGAGCCCGTCTTTTCTCTTAATTATAAATAGTTGTAGTTCTCGATCAAAGAACCAACTTAATATGCTTCCAGACAACTTTCCAGTACCCGACACCCTCATTTTCCTTTTAATCTCTAACTCCTTCTGTTCAGCCCTGAACCACAACTTTCGTTTCTCTTCATTTGTTAACTCTCTAGCAGGTTCTTCTGTTGATGACTGAGCATTTAAAGCAGCATTCACCACTTCTACGTTAACAACATCATTGCCTTCAATTATGTATGTATCAGTGATAGGATTTTGCTATACGACGATCACATCAGCTTCATCGTCCTCATCAGCACATACCTCGTCATCTGATTTCCAGTCAACTATATCTTCTGGCACGAACTAACCCTCTTCCAGCTCTTCCATTTCATCTTCAAAATCGAAATCCACATCCATCGGATCGTCATCAAGATCCATGAGAGCAACTATCATCTCAGTAATCTCAAAATCCATAGGCTTAAATGAACCTGCTTCACCCATTCCAGCTTCTGCTTAACTAGGCTCCCCCTGAGATTGAGCAGTCTGAGTAGTAGAAAAATCTACTGGCTCATCCTGTCTTTGAGAGCTGGGATCATTGCCTTGGTTATCGTCTTCATCATCATCTCGCAGCCTTTGTACTTCTTGATCTCGACACGATGTCTCCCCCTGAGCCTGTAAATTTTTCATTAACTGCTCAATTAGGGAGCGCATCGCCCTTATCTCAGCTGCCTGATCGCAGACAAAAGTTTTTAACTCTGTGTTCTCTTCCTGGACTTTTTCCACAATCTTCTTCAAATCGGCATTCTCCTTATCAATATTTGCGTTATGCTTCTGAAGCTCACCAATTGCCGTTGTTAGCCCAAAGATTTGGATTTCCTGGAAGTCAACTCTATCTTTTAAGCGCATAAACCTTTGATTTTCAGCATATGTGGATGAGGTTGATGGGATGGATTGAATTGGCGATGGAATGATTGGCGATGGGATATACGGTTCATCTTGTGGTGGTGGTGGTGGAATGGTGGTTTGAGGTTCTTGAGTTTGAGCTTGAGGGATTTCTGGTTGAACTGATGGAGCTGAAGATGATCCTTGCATAAACCTGTGACGCTTGGCTCGTTGCCGTGTCACTAATTGTGCAACTTCTTCTTCTTCAAAATCAGAGTCATCAGACTCTCTAGATACTCTCCTCCTCGAAGCATCTTCATTGACTACCAACCTTGATCCATACGTTCCAATTTGAACATGAGGATCTGTAGGCACTGACTCTGGAGCTTCAACTTCGATTTCCTCCATCTCTTCTGATTCAGTGGCAGATGATGACTCATCATTACTAGTCTGCTCTGGCACATATTCGTCAACATCTCTCAACACATCTTCTTCTCCCTCTGGAGGCTCATGTAATTCTCCCACTAACGCTGCAGCTATATCTTCATTTGCATGAGGACCTGCCTCCCAAATTTCATTAAGAGTTTGGCACAACTGATCAGCTTCATTTGGGACATTTGAAGGTCCCGCTTCTTGTACTTCCGGCTGCTGACTTGTAGAAGGCCTTGATGCCTGTGTTTGACTCGCAGTCGCTCTTTGTCTTCGCCGTTGTGGCTGTGCTCGCGGTTGTCTTTGTTGTTGTGGTGGCTGCCTTGCTTGAACTTCAACTTCCCCTGCCCAGTTGACAGTATATGGGGCCTCAAAATTCCTATCCAAAATAGCTCCAAACAACGGACGCTCAACTGGAACAGCCAATCTTCCTCTGTGCGAGGAACAATCAGCAAAGATCCTCTTATCCATTACAGCTACGCTTTGAATCTCATTCGACTGAGGCAGATTCGGCAAGAAATGCCTGATAAGCATCATTATGAACCGTGGACACAGCAGGAATTGTTGATTTTCTGGAGCGGTGATTTGATGAACAAATTCGGAGAAAAACATTTCCGAGAAACTGAATGGCCGATTAAACACTAATGCGATCATCCCAGACTGGATCTTCGAGACTATGTAGTCAAAACCGGCTTTCTTTGCTGCAAAGCAGACCATAAAGACATGAGCCAGAAACATCCATTAGCCGATTAGCCCGCTCTTCATATAAGAAACCTTCGTCACATCTAGACTATAACCCATTCTCTGAAAGGCCGCTTGCCTAATACTCAGAGGAAAGTCGATAGGCCAAGACTCCTCTTCCTGCGAACCCAGCTGCAACACCTGACGCAGCATATCCGTAGAAAACACTAGCGGGTGTCCAGCTATTCGAGTTCTTAGCACTGTCGGGGTGACAGAGCAGTCTACCTGAAGATGATCATAAAATTGACGAACATATGGAATTACAATCTGAATATTGTGAGATAAAGCAAAAGCTATCCTAGATTCAACAAGAAAATCCATCATTTGACGAAATCCCTGCGCTTCCGGGATATGATGATCATAGGGAATGACCATATTATGCTTCGGAACGAATGCACGAACAGACATATCTGCACAATAAATAAACTCTTAGAATTATTAAAAAATCAATAAACTTGCCTAAATTCAAATTTGTTTTATTTTGAACTTGATTAAGTAAAAAATCCAACACAAAAGAATTTTTACAAGTTTAATAAAATTTAAATTAAATAATTCAACTAAAGTAACAGATTCGAATTAAACAGATTCGAATAAATCCCTTTTCGAGTTTGATGACAGATTCGAATAACATGGTCTTCTCGAGTTTGTCAGTAGACTCGAGAAAGTCCATGAACAGATTTGAACACTCGTCGGCCAAGGCTTCAACAAAAACCCAAGATTTTAACCATTTTGAACTTAGCAAATCACATACATTAGTCCAACTAGGTTCTAATCATTGATTTATGTATTTAATTTGACTATTTATTGGTCCAAACTTGGTAATTTTGTAAAAACCAATTTCGACCCTTAAACCTTCAAAAATCGATGATTTTGCCTAAAATGATGTATAAAACTACATGAATCTTGTACAATCCAGTTGTTTGTACCTAGAAGTATCTGTAGAATCGAACACTAAGGCAGGAAACTCGACAAATTGTCGTTTATGTGAAAAACGATAGATTCGAGCAATAGATTCGAAATCGCCTGAACAGATTCGAGGATATAGATTCGAAAACAGTAAGAAGTTAATGACTCTACTGTTAACCTATATATACCACCAACCTTCGAATCTAAGGCCATACTCGAATCTACTGATAGATTCGAAACCTTCCCAATTTCGAGTCTGTCCTAAACTCGAAAAACACCAAACACTTAGAAAATTTTCGAAAATTTTGAAATAACTTCAACTTTTTTAAACCTTTTCTACGGTATTGTGTAACAAGATAAACTATGCCAAATCTTTTACCCTAAGCACAAGATATTTCATGCAGTGTTTATATTATCCAACTATGAATGCACCCTCAGTAATTTTTGACCTTTTTCCTAAGTAAAAAATAAAATAAAATAAACTAAGGTAAAATAAAATAAAATAAAATAAAATAAGATAAGTAAAAAATAAAAAAATTTATAACTTGACTAAAAATTTAATTAAGACTTACGCTAAACTTATTAAAATGAACAACCTATGCTAAACTCTAAACAAAATATTTTTGATGAGTATAGTCTAAGAAAGGTTCAATCAGATAGCGATGTCTGATACTCACTTTCAGTACTTAAACTTTCACACTTAGGAATTTTTGATCCCTTTGATTGTTTGTCGTGACATACCCATTTAGCCGATTGTTGGTATTTTACCCCTTTAAACATTCTACATTTCGCAATATCCCTTGGCATTTTTATTTATCATGAAATTATCTTACGTGACTCAGACATAGACATACTTTTATGATAAAGGCATACAGACTAAGATTCTAACTTGTTGGTATTTGCAAACTTTCTTTAAAAGACAAACATCGGACACAGGTCTGTATTTTCATACAACAGAGTGTCTTAGTTTGACTTAAAGTTTATTCTTAAAGCTAGCAAGACAGCGGTGACAGGTCTGTACCGACGTACAACAAAGCGACATATCTTGCCAACCCGAATCTAAACAGAGGCAACAGGTTTGTACTTACGTACAACAGAGTTACATGTTTTCGACTCTCAATTTTGTATGATTTTTCTATTCTTTCCATTTTAAGATGTATTTGATGTTGCCATACATCCCCAAAAAGTTTGCATACCTCATTTAGACACAAAGTTTGTATGTCTTGTACATAAAAATTAAGACCGATTGGTCATACATCTAACTTAGCGACACGCTTGACTTTTTCTAGAATATTTTATTAGCCTTGAGATTCCCTATATGTATTATGCCTACCAACACATCAAACTAAATAAAGTATAACACTTAGAATTTAGTTGCATTATGTGTGAAAGCCTAAACACTTAGAGTTTGTAACGACTGTGCTAATTTTCGTCACTTTGAACCTATACATCTAAGACTTAACTCCTTTTCTGATATTCTCTTTTTTTGTATTTTTATGATTTTCTCTCTTTTTTTTTCTTTTTGTTTTTCATAAGAAATAACAATAAAATAATATAACCTACTAACCTACTAAAAATAGAAACTTACTAAAAATAGAAACTTTCCTAAATTAGCAGACTACTATAAAGAAAGAAATATTACGACTAGAAAAGAAAATAAACTACTATTACTAAGGTCAAATTACTCTGGGTTGCGCATTCCATTCAGTTGAATTAAATACTCAAACCGTGACTTATCAAATGCTTTGGTAAATAAATCTGCATTATTATCTTCTGTTGCCACTTTTACCAATTTGATTAAGTTCTTTTCAGCACAATCACGAATAAAATGATGCCTAATGTCTATGTGCTTTGTTTTGTTGTGTTTAACTGGATTATTCGTTATAGCAATTGTAGATTGATTGTCTATCCTAATTGGAGTTTGAGTGTAAGCCAAACCGTAATCCCGCAAATGTTGTTGTATCCACAGAACCTGTGAGCAGCAACTACCAGCAGCAACATACTCGGTCTCGCACGTTGACACGGCTACCGATGTTTGTTTCTTGCATTGCCAGGATACCAATCTCCCTCCTAGGAACTGACAACCTCCAGTTGTTGATTTGCGCGTCAAGCTGCATCCTCCGTAGTCAGAATCCGTGAACGCCTCCAACTCTAGATCTCCCTCCGCGTGATACCAAAGTCCCAGCTTCGGTTTCGACTTGAGGTATCGTAGAATCTGCTTCACAGCTTTCATGTGCATCTCCTTCGGATTTGCTTGAAACCTAGCACAAATACACACAGCAAACATGATATCAGGTCTTGAAGCAGTTAAATACATAAGTGATCCAATCATGGCCCGATATAAAGTCGGATCCACATCGGTATCACTTTCAGTACCCGGTCCGAGATTGTGATTCACTTGAATCGGCGTGCTGAAATGGGCAGTCAACTTTGTTCCTTCCATCCCGAAACGCTCCAATATGTCATAGACATACTTCGTCTGATGGATAAACATCCCTTCCTTCTTCTGGTCAACTTGTAACCCCAAAAAAGAAATTTAACTCTCCCATGGCACTCATCTCGAATTTAGACTTCATCACCTTCTTGAAATCTTTGCACATCTGTTCGTCTGATGATCCAAAGATGATATCATCGACGTACACTTGTACCAAGATAAAGTGTTCTCCCTTCCTCTTAACAAACAGAGTACTATCTATCCTACCCCTTTCAAAACCGTTCTCTAAATAATGGTTGGATAGAGTCTCATACCACGCCCTTGGTGCCTGATGCAATCCATATAGAGCCTTATCTAAACGATATACTCTATCAGGATATTTTGGATCTGTAAATCCAGGCGGTTGTTCTACATACACCAACTCCTTCACTTTCCCATATAGGAAAGCACTCTTAACATCTAATTGATATACCTTAAAGCCCTTGAAGGAGGCAAAAGCTAGAAACAACCTAATGGCTTCCAGCCTTTCTACTGGTGCAAACACCTCGTTGTAATCGATTCCCTCCTCTTGGTTGAAACCCTTTACAACTAACCTAGCCTTGTTGCGCGTGACTATACCCCGATCGTCTCTTTTGCACTTAAAAACCCATTTGGTTCCTATGGCAATTTCCCCTCGAGGTATTGGAACTAACTCCCACACTTCTAGTTTCCTAAATTGCGAAAGTTCTTCCTGCATCGCTTCAACCCAGGAGTTATCCTTAAGTTCCATTTGCACATTCTTAGGCTCTACTTGCGATATGAAACAAGAATAAAGACATGTGTGATATGCCTCGGAGTCGTTTATCATCGACAACAACACAGTGTTGTTATTTACACTACTCCTAGTCTTCACACCCTCGTTAGGATTTCCTATGAAGCTTTCTAAAGGATGATTCTTGTTAATCCTAGAGGTCTCTATCTCATCAACCCTTAGATTATCTCCTAATTAGATCCTATTTCACCTAATGGGGGAAGAGGCTCAGTTTCTACATTTTCCTCCTCATGGACATTATCCTCAGAGTTGGAACTTGTTGCTTGAGTCTGATTCTCAGTGGTAGGTGCTTCTGGATCAGCAACTTCTGGAGATCTATCTACAGTCGCAGTAGGCTCAGATGTGGATTCAAACGTAGTCCTCGGAAAGATATGGCCATCGTCATTCAGATGCAACGTCGCCATGTCTTTTTCGATTGTACCTGCATTATCATCCAAAGGAATGTTAAATGACTCAAATAATTTATCATAGTCAAATATCCATTCCGGACCAGTTTGGGGTTCATGTGTATAACTTGTGACTTCAATATTATACACAATCTCCACAGTACCATTTGTTTTGTTAAAAACCCGCTTGTTTGGTGAGTTCGGCACATAACCTAGGAAGTATCCTTCGTCAGCCTTTTCACCAAACTTAGGTTGATGTTTTGTTTGTAAAAGAGTGCATGGTACCCCAAACGGTTCGAAGCCAGTTAAATTAGGTGGCCGTTTATTCAAAATTTCATAACAGGTTTTGTTTAAAGATTTGACAGTTAGGACCCTGTTTAAAATGTGACATGCGGTATTCACTGCCTCCCCCCAAAACATGGTAGGAAGCTTTGAATCCGACAACATAGTCCTAGCTGCCTCAATTAGTGTCCTGTTTTTACGTTCGGCCACCCCATTTTGTTGAGGCTCATATGGTGCACTGAATTGATGCACTATGCCCTTTGATAGGCAATATACACCAATTACAGTGTTTATGAACTCAGTTCCATTATCACGACGAATCCTTTTAACCCTTGTTCCGTAGGAATTCTCCACTTGGTCTAAGAACCTGATGAGCTTGGAAGTCGTCTCGTCCTTTGTACCTAAAAAGAAAACCCAAGAAAAACGTGAGTAATCGTCAGTGATAACCAAACAGTACCAACTACCTCCGATACTCCTTTTGTTGATTGGGCCGAAAAGGTCCATATGCAACAAATCGAATGTTGAGGTTATGGAGTTCTGCGTCTTGGACTTGTGTGTCTTCTTATGTTGTTTGCCCTTCATGCACGGTAGACACTTGTCCTCGAACTGAAAGCTCTTCATAGGCACACCCTGCACCAGTCCATTTTTCGTTATGTAATTCATCTTTCTTAGGTGCAAGTGAGCCATGCGTCTGTGCCACAGTACCGATTCCGTCTCCGAAGCTTTGGATAATAAACAAATTGGCCCCATCGAAGTCTCCGACTTGTTCATATCCAGCATGTACAAGTCATTCTTCCTTGGCGCCCGCATCAATACCCATTCTTCAGGAATCTTGAATCCCGGTTTTAGCACTAACGCCTCAGTGTCAGTAAATAACACTGAGTTCTTCTTATCACAGATTTGAGATACACTAATGAGATTGTGAACCATTTTATCAACGTGATAAACTTGGTCCAACTTGATTGTCCCATTAGTGACCACTCCGGTACCCGTGATGTTTCCACCTTTGTTACCCGCGAATGATACGAATCCCCGATTCCCACCCTTGAAGTCTGTAAGAAGACCTCTTTCCCCTGTCATGTGCCTGGAGCATCCACTGTCAACGAACCACTTGTTGTTTGGACCTGTGGTAATCTCCTGCACATGAAAGAAAATAGGTTAGTTATCACGGGGAACCCAAGCCATAACTGACTTGGTTATACCATTCTCGTCCACATACTTGAACTCTTTCAAATACCCATATCGCCTTTCAGGTGACTTGGGTCGTTGAACTGGAGTTTGTTGTGGTGCCGAGTGATTTAAGTTCACTCTTTGCCTTGGAGTAGGCATTTGTTGTGGAGCTCTAGAATAATTCCTATTATATTGCATTTCGGACTGTGATCCCTGAGCTCTTACCGGTGCTTAATGTCTAACTGGAGTATGAGACCTAACTGGAGTGTGTGCCCTGCTAGGTGTTGTGCTCCTATAGACTTGTTGTGGTGCTGACCTAGATTGATTAATGACACGATTCGGTGAATTTGTCCTAATCACTTCCTTTGGTCCAACCATTACCGGTGTGTTTTTCACAACTTGTTTGGGTGCAGCCTGCACAGTTTTCTCGGTACTTTGAGAACTACTGGTACTCGCCACACTGGTTGAGGGCTTAACAGGTGTTGGGTTCACTGTCTTAGGTGTAACCTCGGCTTTCCTAAGCGGACAGTGAGACGCAACATGCCCCTTCTCGTGACATCTGAAGCAAGACATCTTATCTATGGACTTTTTGTGAGTTCCCTTAGACTTAGGTGTCTCACTAGTGTCTAAGTCCTTTTGTACATCTATGGCGACTGGCTCATCGTCCCGATCAGCCCAATCAATTTTATGTTTTCCTGCAGGTGTTTCATTGGAGGAAGACACAAATTTGAGTTTCTTAACCTTGACGGTTGTGTCAGTCACCTTAGGTGCATTATCTATTACAGGCTCTGGTGTCGGTGTAGGTAGGTCCTCTAAGTCTACTGATTTATCAGTTTTCTCCTGAGGTTGAGTCACATAGTTTGCGTTAAAAGGTGGAGGAATTTCATGAAATCCTAGACCTACAGGCTTTTTAGACTGGCGTTGGGCGTCTAAAACTTTCCCTAGGTTCAGGCTTGAATTCCTAAAGTTTTCTAACTTACTATTGGCCTCGGCTACCTTTACCTTTGTTTCAGCTAGCTCTATGTCTTTGTCCTTAAGACTTTTGGTCAAGGCCTCTACATGCTCATACATAAGCTCTAACCTAACACACTGCTCACTCAGTTTGTCTTTTAGAACTATTACGTCTTGAGCATCAGCCTTAAGTTTTTCTTTAAGATTTGCTTAATATCGTTTAAGCTAGCGTTATCAGCTTTTAAATTTTCATTTTGAGCAGTTATGGATTTATGTGATTCTAAGACTAGATTTAACCTATCATTAGAATTAACACACAATGCACATAATTCGCGAAAAAGAGAGTAAGTCAGACTAACCTTTGAGTTATCAGATTCCACGTTGGCCATCTGAGCAGCAAACTCCAGTACTGTCTAATCATTCGTCTTCTCTACCCACATCGGACTGCTGTCCCTTGTGGTCTGCTCTTCCCCATCACACCCAGTTTCCGTAACTTCAGTCATAAAATCCCGAGCATTCGATTCTGGATGTGAGCTCCAGTCATAGGTACCATCTAGCTGTCTGTCTGAAGTGACATTGGATAGTAGACCAGCTAGATTGGCTTGACCAGATGATGAACTTGGAAGGTATCGTTGTTGAGACTGAGTCTGAAACTGTCCCTGATGCTGACTCTGCCCTTGGTATGTATCCACCTTCGGTCTCTGACATTCTCTGGCGAAGTGTCCCAGACCTTGACAGTTGTAGCACTTTACTTTGGACTTGTCAAATCCAATCCCCTTGTTGTTCATTGTCAGATTCCTCCCAGTTCTTTTAATGAATCTCTTAACCCGTTGGGTTACCATGGCCAGTTGCCATTTTAGATCCATTTCCTCAAGATCATCAGGGTCGACCTGATCGTAGTCCTCATCCCAGAGAGCAGGATCATTAATCTTTCCCTGAACGCAGTTCCCGTAAGCGGCCACAAATGAAGCAAGCAGATTCAAATGTTCTTCCGCTGATTTTGCGCTCATTGGCATCTTCGAATAGCTCTGAGATGTCGTCGCCTGTGCTGCTTGAGGTTGAGGTTCTTCCGATCTTCCTAATCCTAAGAACGCTCTGTTTAGTGTATCATCAGGCTCTGCTGGTGATGACGTTTCTCCGGTGAAAAACGCTGTAGCAGTCTTCAGGTCGGCGGTCGCTGAAGGTTTTGTTGATTTACCAAAATACATTGCTGGATTCTGTACTTGGTCGTAATCCGTTTCGGCCTTCAGTAGCTCGAAATGATATGCCCGCAACGTTCCCACGATATCCTCCAGAGATTGGGCATAATACTGATCCTCATTTAGCTTTATCATTGCCACGTACATAGCCCATTTGGCTGGTAAGGCATCAAGAAGCTTGTTATTCTTATCGGTGTCAGTATACTCAATCCCGTGACTCTCAAGCTCCGTCAATAGATGATAGAAGCGGGTGATAGTATCATCCAGCTGTTCATCCTTTAACGCCATAAAAATCGCAAACTGTTGTTTCAACAGCTCCGTACGCTTTCTACGAACCCTAGGATTTCCCTCACACCTCTTCTCTAGAGACTCCCAAAGTTCCTTAGATGTCTTATGAGTCCTAAATGTGTGTAGAATATCCTGCGGCAACGCCATTCTAATTATCGAAAACGCTTTGTTCTCAGCTTCATAGAGTTTCTTATCATCTTCCTTCATCATCTGATAAGATAGAACTCTCTGACGGCCTTCAACTTCCGAAATTGGTGGAATGTATCCTTCGTCGATACACACCCACATGCGCATGTCATTAAAACGCACGAAATCGGTAAACCGATCTTTCCACCAATAGTAATCCTCGAGTTTCATCAGCTTAGGTGGAGTGTTTGCCTTCCCGACCTCGTGGTCCATTTCCAGGAATTTTTGAAGATTTGACATCTTTTCGGTAATTAATTGAATATGAACTTAATTAATTTAATTCGAAACTAATTTGAATTAATTCGTTCGAATCTAGATAGATTCGAATATAATTAGATTCCAATTTATTTGGGATTAAATTTGATTAAGTGTTGAAATTCAATTAAATTCGAAATTACGTCAGATTCGAAAAGTCCTCAGATTCGAAGGTCAGTGCAAACTCGAAGACACAATAGATTCGAACCCTATTCGATACTAGCCTAAACTCGAATTAAACTCGAAAGTAAGTAGACTCGAGACCCTATTCGAATGTAGCACAAACTCGAAATAGATTCAAAAACCCTCTGTATCAGACTCGAAAGGAGCGTATTTGGTTAGACTCGAGACTAAGTGTAACCCTCATTACCCCTAATAGATTCGAGCGCCGCAAACTCGAGAAACGGCTAACACTTCGAATTCTTTACGTTTTGCAGATTAAATCAATATTTTTACAACGAAAAATATTGATTTCGATCAAAAACGTGAAAAATAACAAAGTATTTCCCGAATAACAATTTGCTAAGCTCGACGAACACAACTCACGCTGATGATAAACTCGAGATCGCTTAATGGTTAATCCCTCTCGAATTCTGCAAAAAGTCTAATAATTAATCGAGTCTATCCCTAATTATAGAGGCTGATTCGAGTCTGTTATGGGCCAAACTCGAATCCGGCCCAAGGCCCATTCGAGTATGTCCTCATGACACTCTCGAATCTGCCAATATTCGAATCTAGTACCACATTTGAATCTATCACAGATTCGAATGTCAAACCTTACAGAATTCGAATCTAACTAACTCACATACTCAACTTAGTATTAAAACTTATGTTTTTACCTTATGATTGATTTTATCTTTGTACTTTATGTTTGAACTTCTTGTAATACGTTACATCAAGTTCAAACATACAAACACTAATAAATATCAACCATATATAAACATATATAACAAACACTTGCTAAAATACAATGTAGGATCACTTAGACTGCTATCGTCACACAAGGTGTACCAACAAATATCATATGAAATGATAAGTCAAATAGCTATGATGATCCACTGGGCAACATCCAACCATGGTGTGCACAGGTCACAATCCAGCTGATAATATGAATGTCAATCAAACTAGCATTAACAATATGTCTCAACCGGAAATTCAAACATGTTAAATCTGAATATCTATAACTCACTGGTCTGGGTCTTTATCAAACAGATGTAAAATCTGCCACCTGAGTTATCTCAGGATTTTATCTTTTTCAGTCTGTTCTCTGTAAGTCAAGTCTTTGACCCACTTTAAATCTTTTAAATCTTTGTCTTTATGTTCAGAATTTCACTGAACCTGTCCAGAATTATATTATCAATATCATGTCAATTTCATCATCTTTTAGTCTTTAAAGTCTTTAATTCTATCTGATTCTGATAACTGATAATCTTATCAATCTTTCATTAAATTCTCAAAAGCTTTCTATATTATATATATATATATATATATATATATATATATATATATATATATATATATATATATATATATAACCATAAGTATATGCATATAATCATTTATTTAATTAAATATAAAAATCATGGATTCGGATCAACCCGGATTCGGATCTATCCGGATTGGGGACCCGGATTCGGATCAGCCCAGATTGGGGATCCGGATTCGGTCCATCATCCGAAGTGGTAACAAATTCGGACCCAGCTGCATCCGAAACAACCATCCGAATTAGGATATCATGGGAACCGAATTTAGGATTTATTCGAAGTGTAGAGTCCGAAACATGAGATCCGAAATAGTACCATCCGGATTCAGCTTTAGATCCGAACTAAGGTCCGAATTGACACTTCATCCGAATTCGGTCCTAACCGAATTCGGACCCATGACTTGCAAAAATTCCCAGAAAATGTTCTTGGTGTTTTTCACATATTCGAACGGATTTTTGACAAAAATTTACTAAACTCATTTATATTAACATGCAACTTAATATATTGATGTAATATCATTGTTAGATTGATTTCATACTAATTTCCCTATCAATAACATCATTATTTGATCAAGATCATCCAAAATGTACTATTTTTGTCAAGAACACTATTTTATCAAAATTTCCGATTTCTTTAATGTTTTGGATGATCTGATCCACAAATTTTGTTTCTATTTCTTCTATTGACTTAAATTTATCATAATCTACTAAAATTTTATACATGCAACCTAAATTCTTCTCATTTTAATTTCTTGGTTTCGGTTTTACACAAAACCGAACCAAACCTACATATATTTCGAAATTGAAGAAATTATTACCTCAAAATCTTGTAGTTTGAATGATGAATGATGATTATTGTAACTCCTTTTGTCTTTAATCTTCAATTTATGGAACAATTTATGAACTTTTGATCAACTCTTGTGAATTTGTTGAAGTTAACCGTGAGTAGAGAGAGATTAGAGAGAGAGAGAGTGAAATCTTTAAATGGTAATAATGACCATTAATTTGAGTTTAAATATATCTCATTTATCTTTTATGTAGTTAACCCACTAAACTTTTGTATTTTACATATATTTTAATTTAATCATCTTTAATATATATAATTTAATTTAAATAATCTTAAACTTAATTAAATTACATAAATAATGTAAATAAGATTGACATTATTTGGATCAAATACGAAAATTAAGATTATATAAAAGCTGGGTTGTTACAGAATGGGCTCCACCACGCACAAACTTCGTCCCCGAAGTTAGCTATGTTCGAACAGACTTGGATATGTAGTTTTCATAACATCTCTCGATTCTCAAGACTGATGCGAACCTTTGTGGTGTTTCCACTGGACGAGCACCATCTGTATTTCTTTATTTCGAAGCTTTTTGGTCTTCGAGTCCAGAATACACTCCGGCTCTTCAACCACTCTAAGCTTCTCATCAATTTGCAAGTTAACGTGTGGTATCTGAACTTCTCTTTCATCGGCTAAACTCTTTCTCAGATGACTGACATGGAATACAGGATGTATTCTAGATAAGTCCGCTGGCAGTTCAAGACGATAAGATTGATTTCCTATCTTTTCGACAATCTTGAACGGACCGATGAATCTCGGAGCTAGCTTATTTCGTTTTATGAATCTCACCACATTCTTCATTGGGGATACTTTCAACATCACCCAATCGTTAACCGCAAAACTGATTGATCTGTGCCGGTTATCATAGTATGACTTCTGCCTGCTTTGTGCTTCAAGAATATTTCTTCTAACAAGTTGAATCTTCTCGTGAGTCAACTGTAGAAGGGCAGGTCCTGCTATTGGCGATTCACCTGTTTCACGCCAACAGGTGGGAGTTCTGCCTTTTCTTCCATATAAGGCTTCAAAAGGAGCCATCTTGATCGTTGAATGATAACTGTTGTTGTATGAGAATTCGACCAAAGGCAAGTGGTCATCCCAATTACCACCCAGATCAAGAATACAGGCACGAAGCATATCTTCAAGAGTTAGGATAGTACGCTCACTCTGGCCATTTTCATTAGGATGATAAGCAGTACTCATAGAGATCCGAGTACCCATCCCGTCTTGTAGAGCTTGCCAGAATCTAGATGTGAAACGACTATCACGATCTGATACGATATACTTTGGCACACCGTGACGAGAAATTATTTCAGTGATGTATAGCTGTGCCAATCTATCAAGAGAATACGTCTCTTTCATCGGTATGAAATGAGCTGACTTCGTTAATCTGTCCACGACTACCCAGATGGAGTCGTGCTGTCTCTTGGTTTTCGGCAGCTTCGTGATGAAATCCATAGTTATATGCTCCCACTTCCACCCAGGAACTGGTAGTGGTTGCATATCCCCGAAGGGTTTCTGATGTTCTGCCTTTACCATCTGACAGACTCTGCAGCTTTCAACACATTTACCGATGTCTTTCTTCATTCCTGGCCACCAGTAATCAGCTTTCAGATCGAAATACATCTTTGAGCTGCCAGGATGAACAGATAATTTGGACTTGTGAGCTTCAGATAGAAGAGTGCTGCGAATTGAACCATACTTAGGAACCCAGATTCGGTTTCCCTTGAGACAGTGAAGTCCCAAATGATTCAGAGTTAGAAATTGTAATTGCCCTTTTAGATTTTCAGAATCAATATTCTCTTCTTTCAATGCTTCAGCTTGAGCAATTCTGATATCTTCAATAAGATTAGAAGAAAATACTACAGGAGTCAGGGCATAGCAGCACTTTTCCGGATACACTTCCCTACTCAAAGCATCCGCGACAATATTAGCTTTGCCGGGATGATATAAGATCTCGCAATCATAGTCCTTGATAAGCTCCAAGGACCGACGCTGTTTCATATTCAGATCCTTCTGAGTGAAAAGATGTTTGAGACTTTTGTGATCGGTGTAAAGCTGACACCGAGTCCCATAGAGATAGTGACGCCAGATTTTCAAAGCAAAGGTAACAGCAGCCAACTCAAGATCATGAGTTGGTGCACTTTTCTCGTAATCTTTTAATTGCCTTGAAGCGTAGGCAATAACTTTTCCTCTTTGCATGAGAACACATCCTAAGCCAGTACCAGATGCGTCGCTATAAACAACGAAATCATCATTGCCTTCTGGCAAGGCTAGGATCGGCGCTTGAATGAGCTTTTGCTTTAGAATTTCGAATGCCTCTTGCTGTTTATCAGCCCATACAAAAGGTGTATTCTTTCGTGTTAGCATTGTAAGCGGCACAGCAATCTTCGAGAAGTCCTTTATGAATCGCCGATAGTAACCAGCCAATCCAAGGAAACTTCTTATTCTGAGGCATTGCGAGGCGTTTGCCATTTTTGAACGGCCTCGACTTTAGAAGGATCGATGGAAATCCCTTTGCCAGAAACAACATGGCCAAGGAACTGAATCTATAGTGATCAAAGTAGGATGTCAAATTTTGTTTAATCAAAGAACGCTTAAGGAATAGCTCAAGACTATGTAAAGTTATACCTGTCTGAGCCAGAATTCGCACTTAGAGAATTTTGCGTAGAGTCTTTCTTTTCTCAGTAACTCTATCAATTGTCGTAGATGAATAGAATGATCAGCCTCCGTTTTGGAGTAAATCAAAACATCGTCAATGAACACGATAACTGATATATCCAGCATCGGTCTGCACATGCGATTCATGAGATCCATGAATGCCGCTGGTGCATTTCTTAAGCCGAACGGCATCACGAGAAATTCGTAATGACCGTATCTTGTTCGGAAGGCTGTCTTTGGAACATCCTCATCTTTAACTTTCAACTGAAGATACCCAGAACGAAAATCTATTTTCGAGAAGTAGCTGGCTCCTTGTAGCTGATCAAACAGATCATCGATCCTGGGCAGAGGATATTTATTCTTTATTGTGACTTTGTTCAACTCACGGTAGTCGATGCACATTCGGAAAGTTCCGTCTTTCTTTTTGACAAATAAGACAGGTGCACCCCACGGAGATGAACTCGGTCGGATAAAACCCTTGTCTAACAGCTCTTGCAACTGCTTTGACATTTCCTGCATTTCTGCAGGTGCAAGTCTGTTGGGAGCTTTGGCAATAGGAGCCGCACCAGGAACCAAGTCAATACCGAACTCAACTTGACGTTCTGGTGGCACTCCAGAAATATCTTCAGGGAATACGTCTGGGAACTCGCAGACGATTGGAATATCGGATAAAGATTTCTTTTGGGCTTCAGAGTTAGATTCAGATGAGACGTAGCATAAATACGATTCGTGACCCTTAGATAGATACTTATAGGCTTTATCAATAGAAATGAAGCAATGATCACCTTTTCGCTTCTCGCCTTTGATTTCCAATACTTGGCCGTCTGAAGACTTGATTCCAATGATCCAACGGTTGCAGACGATGGTAGCCTCGTTGTTCATTAACCAGTCCATGCCGATGATGACATCGAACTCTTTCAACGGAATAGGAATGAGGTCGAGATTGAACACGATATTATCAACAAGTAGAGTGCAGTTTCGATAAACAGAATCAGCCATAACATAGCTGTTACTGGCCGTCTCAATATCAATTACAACAGGAAGCTTTGATGGAGACTTATATAATCTTTGTGCAAAAGATGTTGATATGAAAGAACGACTCGCGCCGGAATCGAATAATACTCGGGCAGGAATGGAGTTAAGTAAAAACATACCGTAACTACATCAGGGGTTTCCTTTGCTTCTTCGGCCGTTATCTGAAACGCACGTGTCCTTGCTGTCGGAGTTGTAGCAGAACTTTTCACTGTAGAACCTCCCGCTGATGATTGCGACTGATATCGTTGCCCGCTGCGACACTGATACATAAAGTGTCCTCTTTTCCCGCAATTTGCATATCCACGTCCCTGCTGTGGGCATTCTTCACTGCTATGACCGATCATGTTGCACGCAAAACAAGTAACATCCTCTGGGTTGCACAATCCCATGTGTGACTTTCTGCATCTCTTGCAGAATCGCGGCTCGTTCGTTAGTGAATACGCTTGGGCTTTCGAATGCGAACTATACTGTTGAGATTGCTGGGGTTGTGATTTACTTGTCTTGAAAAATCTGCCAAATCTTTGTTTCTTCGGAGGTGATGGATTCGTCGGGTTAGTCGTTGGAGCATAAAGCTGATCGCCATACTCTAAATACCCACGCTCAATTTGTCTAGCCGCTTCTACCATTTCCAAGTAAGATTTGTATCTGATCGCACTCATCGGATGTCGATATCTAGGATTGAGTCCTACGCGAAATCTATTCATTTTTCTCTCCTCGGTAGCTACTTGATACGAAGAGTAGCCGCATAACCTCGAGAATTCATGCTCGTATTCATCAACTGTCTTTGTTCCTTGAGTCAGCTGCATCAGTTGTACTTCCATCTTGTCTCGCTGGTCTACTGGACAGTACTTTGCGTTAAACATATCGAGAAACTGCTCCCATTCCAAAGTCCAAATCACCTCCTCTCCATAGATACTCCTCTGAGTCTTCCACCAAGCTCGGGCAGCACCGACAAATAACGCGGACGCATAACTCACTTTCTTTGAATCTAAGCAGTCAGAGATTCTAAAGATCTCCTCGGTATGGCTGATCCAATCCATCGCCTGAATTGGATTTACTGTACCCTCAAAGTTCAGGGCACCGCTGGCTTTAAAATCTTTAAACTTGAGGCCTTTTGGCTGAGCAATTTGGGTTTCAGGATTTGTGTTATCAGAATCAGATTCATTAGTCTGGACTTGCTTTTCTTTTCGCTTATTCTTTTTATCTTCCCGTCTTTTAGCTTCAGCCTCATCTCTGGCTTGAAACTGTTCTTGCATTGTCTTATTTTGTTGTTCGGAATGTTGGGCTAAAAGTTGTCGCATCATTTCAAACATCTGTTGTGGGGTCATGTTGTTTGGTATGTCACCTGATCCAGACATCTTTTCTGAAAATTAAAAGCATTTAACTATCAGTTTATAGACTTAGATCTATGTACCCTTTTTCCCATCCTAACAGTCTGTACATCCTATCTCAGTTCAAACCACCTAAATGATTGATACATATGTATTGCTTCAGTTTGAGACCAAGTATACTCACGTAATACTTGATTCACTCAAACTATGGGCTCTGATACCATCCTGTGAAGACCACCCCTTGTGGGGCGGTTCTCACCAGTCTAGGTCCCACTAATGCAACACGATATCAATCATACTAAGATAGGGTAATTGAATTGCGGAATAATAAATTACTTGTGCATACAGATTAGGAGTTAAGTTATACATATTACATATCTCAAATTAAAGATATAAAAGGGTACCATCTATTCTAATCATTACATCATAGAATAATATCAAATCTACCCAAAACCACAACATTTGTTGTCTTCCAATCAGTACCGAAAGGTTTTGTTGTGTAGTGGTCTATAGAAACTTCTGTCTTGATCTTTTAATAGACCTAAGAACTAGGTCCCACAGATGACTTTCCTTTGCTTTTTCCTGTAAAATGGTAATGTAACAACTGTAAGCAACGCTTAGTGAGTAAATAGATTTTCAAATTAACATGCATGTCAAGCGGATCATCAGTCTAGCGTGATATGTCTTGGCTGCCGCTACAGCCCTCATGATTGAGACATAGAAGTCATAGAATTGGATGATGTTCAGGCCACACTCACGCTTAAATCATGGGGATCAGCCACATAATGGGCTAGCTACCAGTAAGTCAATATGGCGGAACATCGGAGGTCATTACCAAGTTCATTTCAACTGGTGAAAATAGCCAAGTCTAGAATAATAGACCAATAAGGCTAATCAAGCTGAATCAATATGTCAAATATATGCAATGATAAAGCATACGTAATCAATGTCATGATAGCAATAATCTTATAGCAAAATCTGAAGTGAACTGTAAAAGCAATATCATATGAAATGATAAGTCAAATAGCTATCATGATCCACTGGGCAACACCCAACCATGGTGTGCACAGGTCACAATCCAGCTGATAATATGAATGTCAATCAAACTAGCATCAACAATATGTCTCAACCGGAAATTCAAACATGTTAAATCTGAATATCTATAACTCACTGGTCTGGGTCTTTATCAAACAGATGTAAAATCTGCCACCTGAGTTATCTCAGGATTTTATCTTTGTCAATCTGTTCTCTGTAAGTCAAGTCTTTGACCCGCTTTAAATCTTTTAAATCTTTGTCTTTATGTTCAGAATTTCACTGAACCTGTCCAGAATTATAATGTCAATATCATGTAATTTCATCATCTTTTAGTCTTTAAAATCTTTAATTCTATCTGATTCTGATAACTGATAATCTTATCAATCTTTCATTAATTTCTTCAAAATCTTTCTTTATATATATATATATATATATATATATATATATATATATATATATATATATATATATATATATATATATATATATAACCATAAGTATATGCATATAATCATTTATTTAATTAAATATAAAAATCATGGATTCGGATCAACCCGGATTCGGATCTATCCGGATTGGGGACCCGGATTCGGATCAGCCCGGATTGGGGATCCGGATTCGGTCCATCATCCGAAGTGGTAACAAATTCGGACCCAACTGCATCCGAAACAACCATCCGAATTAGGATATCATTGGAACCGAATTTAGGATTTATCCGAAGTGTAGAGTCCGAAACATGAGATCCGAAATAGTACCATCCGGATTCAGCTTTAGATCCGAACTAAGGTCCGAATTGACACTTCATCCGAATTCGGTCCTAACCGAATTCGGGCCCATGACTTGCAAAAATTCCCAGAAAATGTTCTTGGTGTTCTTCACATATTCATACGGATTTTTGACAAAAATTTACTAAACTCATTTATATTAACATGCAACTTAATATATTGATGTAATATCATTGTTAGATTGATTTCATACTAATTTCCCTATCAATAACATCATTATTTGATCAAGATCATCCAAAATGTACTATTTTTGTCAAGAACACTATTTTATCAAAATTTCCGATTTCTTTAATGTTTTGGATGATCTGATCCACAAATTTTGTTTCTATTTCTTCTATTGACTTAAATTTATCATAATCTACTAAAATTTTATACATGCAACCTAAATTCTTCTCATTTGAATTTCTTGGTTTCGGTTTTACACAAAACCGAACCAAACCTACATATATTTCGAAATTGAAGAAATTATTACCTCAAAATCTTGTAGTTTGATGATGAATGATGATTATTGTAACTCCTTTTGTCTTTAATCTTCAATTTATGGAACAATTTATGAACTTTTGATCAATTCTTGTGAATTTATTAAAGTTAACCGTGAGTAGAGAGAGATTAGAGAGAGAGAGAGTGAAATCTTTAAATGGTAATAATGACCATTAATTTGAGTTTAAATATATCTCATTTATCTTTTATGTAGTTAACCCACTAAACTTTTGTATTTTACATATCTTTTAATTTAATCATGTTTAATATATATAATTTAATTTAAATAATCTTAAACTTAATTAAATTACATAAATAATGTAAATAAGATTGACATTATTTGGATCAAATACGAAAATTAAGATTATATAAAAGCTGGGTTGTTACATAGAGCTAGTTCAACGTGTTGCTCAATTTAGGCTTAGAGCTAGCCCAACGTTTCCATGGATATCCAGGCGAGGTCAAATGAAGGATTTACGAGAATAGTAAGGCCCTACATACCTCATATATGGCCAACAAGTCAACATGTAAGTATTAAGACAACGAGCAATTAATATCAGGACGTCAACGATAGGTGCAACATTATATTCAACGAGGGAACCAACAATAAGCAAAGCACATAATGTAACACTAATGCTAGAACTCACAGCGATTGGTTTACGAGACTTTCAAGCCCTTCCAACAAAGTCACAATAGCCTGGAGAATGGCTAATGCTTGCAATCAAGCTCCTTTCGGCTCGAATCACCTAATGCATTCATTACGCGTACCCGTAAGCCCAAACACAATAATCAACTCCATGAGTGTCCTAAGGGTAATGGGACATCAAACCGAAAGTATAAAGTCCAAATGAGGCCTCACAAGATCCGGAATGGATCCAAGGCCCTCAAACCCTTTAAACACTTAAAGAACGGACATGCCAACAAGATCATCTTGTGCATCTAAATCTCCGCAAGTTAGGTTTTAGAATTCCAAATCGATAATGAAGCCAGATGTCTCACAGGCAATAGCTAAATAAAGAGATATAAACATGCAACATCATATTGTACTCCACAGGGGTTGCGTTATTAAACTGTTAAGTCATCTTATTTATCCTCGGGCTTTCAAATGGATCACAACCAGTACCCACTGTGGGGTTAAAAACAACACCACAAGGCGACCCGTTACATTTTCATAGATAAATATCTCATCATTATATGTCTTTAACAAATTAATTAGCATCCACTTTGTATCATGAAAATCGGTCATACAACATTTGGAATAACCGTCATCGCGAAACTCACATTCACAAACCCTTATTTGCTTTGTGTATTACTCCCACAAAACCCTTCATTCTATGCCTTCATATAATACCAAAAATCCCACGTAGTTTGATTAAGTATCCACTCCATTCGGCGTTCTTTATACAAACCCATCCGAATTACACATTACTGCAGCCGAATCGCCGAGTCGGTTCCAGATGACTCGCCGAGTCGACGGTCCGAATTTACGGTCCTCGGCCAGGATTTCGGATCCATCCGCATCCCCGTTGACCATCTGACTTCGGGCTCCTTCCGAGTTTGGTTTTATTCGATTGCGTCTCATCCCATCTAATCGTGGTGTCTACGGTCTCATCCGCATTCGTTGTCCCAACCGGATTCGGTCCTCCACCACTTATGAATTTGAAAGACTCATTCAAATGTTCTTGGCGGACTCGCCTGATCTTGAGTCCACCAAATGCGGACTGCCAGATGTCGACATGGAGTGCTGTGCCTTTCGAAATTTCACCCAAAAAGAGTTTACACGTAACATGCAATCAATTCTAATGTTTTATAAACATATTTGGGGTGTTTTTACCATCATTTTCCCCAATCATAACACATCTTAGTAGTCCAGATTCAACAACATTTGATTTTCTTCAAGAAGAACACAAAACGTCATAAAAATAGAGATCTTCACCTTCTGATCGATTTCAACCAACGATCTTGTTTCTAATGCTTCGTAATCTTCAACAGATGACTTCCAACGTCAAATAAACTACATGCCATTACACATTTTTCAGCATTTAAAATCCGATAATTTTATGCATTTTGTTCGCCATAACAATAAAACCCATAAAAGAAGAATGATGTTTTTACCTTTACTTCCTCTAAATTTGTCTATTATCAGATTACATTTCCACGACTTTAGTCCCAAAAATCAATCAATTCCAGCAGATTGTTAGTGCTGAGTTGAGAGCTGGAGACTTTTAGAGTTCGCATAATGGTGAAATGAGCATAATAAAACCACGGGTCTTTATTCCAAACTTCCGCGTTCTTCCACATTTAAACCGTATACTTATCTTGTCTCCTATATACTGATTTTATCTTATTTTTATCACCTACTAACAGTATCAATTTCATACCTTAAAATATAAATATTCAATATCATGAAATCCTTAAATTTCTTTAAAATAGCAACCAGACTTTTAAAATATCCGAATACATAGATATATTCATAATTCAAAACTTAAATATACAAAAAAATTCATCTAATTCTCCCAATTACAAAAGAATTGAATCCAGGGATGTTACAAACCTGTGATTCCACCATGCCTGCAACACTCGTCCTCGAAGTACTGGATCCAAACCGTTGACGGATACTTCTCATCATTTCAGCACATGGTTGACACGTATGATTGGCTCCTTTTGATGCTTCCAACGCCACACGCACCATTTCAATCTCTTTGCTCCTTAACTTCTTTCATTTTGTTGGTACCCCTGTGTGCCTCGATAGCAAGTCTAAGTGTACTGCATTTTGGGTTTTAAGTAATTTACAAAGTATGGGTATTAACGATGTGATATATGTGTTTCTATATGTTTGATAGTTATTGATGTATGTTTGAAACTGATGTAATGTATTACAAGAAGTTCAACCATAAAGTTCAAAGATTAAATCAAACATAAGTTAAAACATAAGTTTCAAATATTAAGTTTAATATGTGCCTGTGAAATTCGAATTTAGAATAAATTCTAATTTGTCATTTGATGATATTCGAATTTGTCTATCAATTCGATATGCAATCCTATAAGGAGATTCGAGATTGCTCAAGGGGACAAACTCGAAGGGCCTAAGGCCCTGCTTCGAGTTTGGCCCATGACAAACTCGACATGAGCCTCTTATAATTAGGGATTAACTCGACTCATTAAGTGACTTTGCAGAATTCGTGTGAGATTAAGAGAAAGGGCGATCTCGAGGTTATCAGTATTGAGAGTGTTAATTCGGAGAGCATCTTCTCGTAGGTGCGTGTGTCGTCGTCGCTTATAGCGTTTGGCTCGTCCGTGTTCCGTGTGAGGTGTGATACCGTTCAAGCCGTTAACGAGGATCCGCACTCGTTTGACGTATTGTCTCGTTCTAGATAGAGTCTGTGTAGTTCAAGACCTTACAAGTGGTTGTCTCAGACCTATCAAGGCGGTTTGTTCCTTCGTGTCTAAAGACCATCCGAGGTTTCTTGACGCTTCTTGGACGGTTAAATCTCACTGCATTTTTCGTTTTTACGAGCTTATAAATTGGAATCCGGGAAATACTCCTGTTGTTTTTCACTGTTTTTGAATCGAAACATCAATATTTTACTTGTATAAAATATTATTTAACTGAAAATAACGTTAAAAAACTCGAAGGCGTAGGTTTTTGTATTAGTGCGTTTTCTCGCAATTTGCCGGGAGGCGCTCGAAAACTGTTAGGCGTGTAATTAAGTTTTGCCTCATTTTCGAGGGAGTTGAACCAAAAAATACGCTCACTTTCGCGTTGTTTCCTAAAAAGTAGATTTTTCGGTTAGCGGTTTCGACTTTGCCTTAGGCTTCGTACTTTGGACTAAAGCCGAATAGGGTATTACGCGTTTAACTGGGCTTGATATTTGACTGCTTATTCGGAAGATTTACTGGGACATTCGAGTTTGTGAGACCTTCGAATTTGTCACATATTTCGAATTTATTGGATTTAAGAACTTAACTCGAATTTAATTCCAAATAGTTTAACTTAATTATTTCGAATTTACCAAATTCGAAAGAATTAATTTAAAATAATTTCGAATATTTAAATTAATTAATGTTAAAATTCATATTACCTTTGAAACAATGACAAATCCTTGCAACGATTCTGGAAATGGATCACGGAGGTCTGGGAAAAGCAAAACCCGCCCAAACTGAGAAACTGAAGACTATTTACTGTGGATTGGAAGGCATCGGTTTTGCCGACTTTGTCCGATTCAATGACATGCGTATGGGATCTGTATGACGAGGGCTCTAGTATTCCACGACAACTGAAGATTGATAGTAAGGGACGAGAAGGGAAAAGGTTTGTTACGGTATTCTAAAATGAGGACGATGACAACAAGCTGTTTGAAGCAGAAACGCGGCGGCGCATACGCTATCATAAGAATGGCGTTTACCTCAAGCCATACTGCCAATACTCTTCCGAAATCAAAATGACATCGAAGAGCTTCTGGGAGTCATTGGAAAAGCGGTTTTTTATTTTCTTGTGCGGGTAATCGAGGGTTAAGGAGAAGCGTTATGGAGATGCCTAAGCAAGCAGTTGCGATTCTCAAGGCATTGAGGATGAAAATGCTGCGATGACACCATACGCGTTTCTATCATCTGCTGACTGAGCTAGAACAGTCCTGATATTGAAGTATAGAGACACTGAAAAGAAATAATAAGCTTCTGGATGCTTTACCGGGCCAACCAGGGCGACTGTACATGGCCATGATACGCTTGATGAGGATACATACTATACTATATCTCTGGGGATTTGGTGGGCACGCTGGAGGGCGTATCATTTTGATGTTACTTGAGGCAGAAAAACGAAATGGATTATGAACAATTCCAAATCCGCAATGTATTTGGAAAATCAAAACCTTCAGTGACAGCTGAAATGAATGGAAGACAGCTACAGCATTTTTCACCGAGGATGAAACGTCGTCACGGCAGAGAGACTGAAGACGCACAGAATAGCGCTTTCTTAGGGTTTGGTTTGACCAGAAGAACAACAACATCAGGCCTACATGGCATCCACAATCTCAGGGATACTATAAGATGCCGAGAGCGCTAAATTCGGCCGAAAGACCCTTCGAATTTGTTGGCTTCCTTTGTGGCCCGCAATATGGAACTGCGTTCAAGGTTAATATCAAGATCCTGCCCTCTGGGATGAGGATTACGATCAGTAGAACCCTGATGGACCTTGAAGAGATGAAGAGATGGATCTCAAATGGCAACGCTGCGCAATGGTAACTCACGCGGTTTTAAGCGATTTCATCAACTAGCACAGGAAGAGAAAACTCTGAAGAGTGACAAGGGATTGACTTCGCTAAGTCAAGGTAAAATGCGCTACAATGTAAAGCTTAGGACACTCGCACAAAGGGAGAGTAGTGTCAGAGACTGAAGGTTGAGAAGATTCCAAGGGTAGACTCTAGTAATACCTATGGACTTGTATCAGAACCATCACACACAAACGCTATCTTCTCGAGTCCCTCATCTAGGTTCAAGCAAACATGCTGGTCTTTATCTAACGTCACATCAGTCATACAGCTGGACGGTACTTACGATGCGAGCACACATCCAGAATCTAACGCAAGAGCCTTTATGGTTGAAAGATGATGTGTGTGTGAAGTAACTGAGAGTGGATCGTGAAGGAGCAGAAGCAGAAACACAGGGGGACAGCAGGACAACAGGAAAGCAGTCGATTGTGGTGTGGAGAAGAAGCGGATGATCAGACCGCTCTGAGTTTCCGCTCAGATGGCCAACGAGAATCAGATCATACAAAGGTAAGTCTGAATTTCTTCTTTTCCATGAATTGCGTCCGTTTTATGTGCTACATTCTCCCGACAGGTTGTTAAATTTTAGTACTAGAATCACATCAAACCCTAATCCTGCTCAAATCGAAACATTAAAATCAGAGATAATTGCTAGGGCCTATATATATAAAGCAAGATCTTAGGGATAAGCATACGGCTATGCACCCTATGTTATAGTTCTCAAGACAAACTGAGCGAACAGGCTTGTGTTAGTTTAGAAACTTCATCACGAAACATGCGGAAAGCATTAACAAGGAGCTGAAAACCAGAGACATAGAGCTAGCTGGTCTAATGTGACGGTCTGCTGAGGCAAGGCAAATAGTAAACTGAAAGTTTAGGACTAAGTCTTAACCTAGGACGGTTTTAGCTGCTCAACCGCCAATCTAAAATTCCTGTCGGTTAGTGATTTCATGCGATTCCTCCCCCTTTTAATGACAACTAATGCGCCTCAACCCCTAAGGAGAAACTGAGCAATCAGTAGACTTAGAGGACATATCAGGAACCAGTGCTGAACCTGTAAAGGAAGGAACAAAAAAAAACCCCCTATGTGACTGCTAAACTGTCAAGATTAAGAAGTCAAACTTTGTTGTCCTTCCTCTTGTGAAACACATGTAGGAAAACATTAAAATTGATTTTAATGCTCAGGATGATGAACCAGTCACACTAGATGCACCAAAAGAAATAGGACACTAGTGGACCACCTAGTCAAAGGCACCACACAAGAAGTCTATTGACAAGATGTCTTGATTTAGAGTCACGAACGGGGGCATGTTGCCTTCTAACTGTCGCATAGGAAAGTTGACATTACACCTCGACAGGGATGCCAGAGAACAACTAAGCCTTCTACAAGTGTTGCGAGCATAGTAGTCTCAGCGTACCGCAAGAAATCCTGTGCAAGCTACACCAAACAGGCTGTGCTGACACAAATACCGGTGAAAGGTTTGGACCATAAAGACGTGGCAATAAGGTTAAATAGGATCAATCCCACATAAAAAAGTTACGCAATATACATCACTCACGCAATATACATCACACACACATGATTCCGACTACACAATGAATTATCCCTACTCTGGACTGACTTCTAACATTAGAGTGGCTACACTAATCTCCCTGCTATGCCACTAATTATAGATCTTTCCCTGTTTTGCACCACATCCCCCATTTCTTTGAAGCTGACAACATCGACCACCGAGATTAGGGCATTCGACACCGAGAGATCAGGGCATAAACAGTAACTTAAAAGAAGACGTTTGATTGGCGTATGGCGGATTAGTGTGACAAAGCAATAAACTGTCTGATAGATAAGTGGTAAATTTCCACTTTTGAGTGATTAGAGGTGTCCTGATAAGATACCGAGGTCTGATAAGAGAACTCAATAGTCTGTTGTTTGATACAATATCTGATTGCGTTTATTTGTTCAATTTCACATATTCATTCCAAAAAAAATGTTGTTTACCATCAAAACAATAGTAATATATTTTTTTTTATAACAAAATCCAAATTAAAATGACCAAACAAGTCAAGTATGATATGCACTTGCTATATTCAAAATCAAATACACATAAAAATAAACTGATATATTCAAGAATGAAATACACTTAACAAATGAACTGTTATATCAAGAAAACTACAAGTATCAACTAAACTTGCTATTTCGCGAATCAAATACACATAACAAATGAACTTTCTTATTCAAGAATGAAACACACATAAGAAATGAACTTGGTATATTCAGGAAACAAAACAAGTATCAAATAAAACTTGTTATTTTCATAATCAAATAACACCAAACACAATGAACTTGCTATATTAAAGAATGAAAAAACACTTAAGAAATGACACTTGCTAATTCAAGAATCAATTTAAGTATCAATATACTTGTTTTTTTAAATAATCCAATTACACATAACAAATGAACTTGATATACTCAAGAATGAAATACACACAACAAATAAACTTGTTATATTCAAGACTCAAATGCAAGTATTCATATGAAACTTGTTCTTTTCCAAATCCTCTATACAAGTACTTTTATATCTATCATCAAGAATACCTATAAAATCAAGAAGCTTGATAAAAAATAATGACTACCTCAAAGTTGATATGCTGTCAATATCAAGACTTGAAATCAAAACATATCACATACAATGTAACATCCAATTGGTGTAAGGTACATGGAATTATTTAATTGAGTTAATTTATATAATATTTGAATTGGACGAACTATTGAGTAATACATGGAGTCGTCACGTGATAAGATTTTGAGTTAACCGGACTATGAGATAAGTTTTTATAAAAGATTACAATATTGGTCATATTGATAATTTGGAACCCAATGATCTAAAGTTTGTTTAATGATAACGAGATCAGATTGGGTATCGGCCGAGTATAAACCGAAAACGTATAAATGGGTTACCTTCTTGCTTGCTTGTTTCATAATTTCCATTCCAAAACCGAATTGTTGGTGTGTGTGTGTGGCGTGTTGTATGTGTTGTGTGTAAAGGTCTCCAAACCAAACAATTGAGGCATTCGTGAGATTGAGTTGCAAATCCTTGATTATCTTCACCAACTTGCTTCTTTGAGTTTAAGGTGAGTTTGGACTCAATCTTGTGAATTTGATAAGTAGTTGTGTTTGAAACATGGAATTTATTTATATATGATATTGAATTAATCGGGACAAATTAGTAAGTTACTTGAGCTAAGATTTGAGTCTGCCCTTGGTTGTCTTAAGAGCAACCTGCTTCTGTTCGTCCGTGAGCGCAGGTCGTGTGTTATTGATACGAGGTTGGTCCTCGATGCCACGGCGCGGGGCGCGTGGGTCGCAGGCAGAGTTACGGGTCGAGCTCGGGCCCGTTAAGATGAGCACGGCTGCGCCGGGGATCTCGACCAATTGAGGGGAGCCCGACCCTTTGCACACCTTTTCAAAGATTAAGGGAGCCGACTCTTTGCTATAAAAATAAATGCTCAAAAAAAGAAGGAATATGAAGATGAAAAAAGGAAGAGAGAGAAAAAGAAAAGCAGATTTTTTCTTCCAAAAATACTATTTGCACACTTTTTCAAGATTCTCCAATATCAAAATTCTAAATAATTACAAGATGTCATTTGACAATTTTGAGCCATAGATCTTCTTGATCTAATGGCCCAATGGTATATCCATCTCCATTGAAGGTATATCCATCTCCCACTCATCTTCATCTTCTCTATTTCTCCACTTATGGAGGATAAAACCCTAAGTGGGTGTTGTTGAGTTGAGTTAGTAAATGACTCAAAAATCAAGTGTTGGTTAATGTTTATGGTTTATAACCTCATTTGAGTCATAAATTCGTAATGTGTTGGGTTGAGTTGATGATTTTGATTTGAGTATAAACCCCAAATTGGGTTCATGTAAGCTCTAATGGTGTGTGAGAATGGGTTTTATGTTCTGATATTTCATTTGATACATTATGGTCCAAACATGTTATGTTATAGCAATGGAACTAATGGGCTTAGTAGGAACTCAATTGGAGTTTTAAAGGCTCAGTTGGGTTTGGTCGTTTTAGAACCCGTTTGGGAGTTGTCTATGAACTACGAAGCCATAAATGCTATGTATTGTGTGTTGTAATGTGTTTGGAAAATGTTTAATGTATATAAAGTGTTTACATGAGTGAGAAACACAAAATATGTGCAAGAACTCAAAAATGGGTGTTTGAGGCCTAAACCGCACACCAAGTATTCGGTGTAAATGCCTCAACGAGTCTAATCGTTTTTGGATTGGGTTTCATATGTAAACATAGTTGAATGTCTATATAGCCCAAAATGTGTTAATAGTGCTATTGTATTGATTAGAATTGAGTCCAAGCTCATTTGGAGCTCGGTGTTGCCAGTTGGAGTTTTCGGTCGCTCAGGTGCAGATGGGGCCAATAGCCTGGGGTGTGGGCTACAGCCCCCTAAGTCGCGCCATGACAACCTACTGTCCATGAAATGTTTTTGGTTGGTCGGGGGTCGGTGCTCGGGTCTCATGCTTCAATTACTGTCTGAATTAAGTGTTTAAT
>JAANYP010000049.1:188103-255562 GCA_020465985.1 Centrapalus pauciflorus
TATTGATGCAACGTGGAAAAGTTATAGCTTATGCTTCGAGACAGTTAAAGCAACATGAGAAGAATTACTCAACTCATGATCTTGAGTTGACAGCAGTCACATTTACATTGAAGTTGTAGAGACACTATCTCTATGGAACTAAGTGTCAGTTATACACGGATCATAAGAGCCTGAAGTACATATTCAGCCAGAAAGAACTTAACATGAGACAGAGACGTTCGATGGAACTAATAAAGGATTATGACTGTGAAATCCTTTACCATCCTGGAAAGGCTAACGTGGTAGCCGATGCTTTGAGTCGCAAAGCATATGCCAAGGATTGCTGTTACATGTTGACATCTACTATGTTAACCTCCACTATTATTGATGATGTCAAGGCCGCTCAAGAGGAAGCCTTGAAAGACGAAAATGTTGGTGCTGAGGATATAAGAGCACAGATTAAGGATATGGAAACAAGTGAATCAGGTTTGAAAGGTATATATGGGAGAATCTGGGTGCCAAAGTATGGAGGCATGAGAAATGTGAAAATAGAAGAAGCTCATCAGTCTAAGTTTTCTGTACATCCCGGGAGCACAAAGATGTACAACGAGCTGAAAGCAGACTTCTGGTGGCCCGGATTAAAGAAAGATATCGGACAATACGTGGAGAGATGCCGAACTTGTCGGTTAGTGAAAGCCGAACACCAGCATCCTTACAGTAGTTTGCAACCGCTTCCCATCCCGGAATGGAAGTGGGAGCATATCACTATGGACTTTGTCACGAAGTTGCCAAAAACTAGGCGTCAACACGATGCAGTTTGGGTCATAGTGGATCGGTTAACTAAGTCCGCACACTTCATACCGATCCGGGAAAGCTATTCATTAGAGAAGTTGGCTCACATTTACATGGATGAGATCGTCGCTAGACATGGAGTACCGAAGTCCATAGTATCAGATCGAGACAGCCGATTTACTTCCAACTTTTGGTCGGCTTTACAAGAAGGGTTAGGAACGAGGATAGCAATGAGTACGGCTTACCGTCCACAAACCGATGGTCAAAGTGAAAGGACCATCCTAACACTCGAAGATATGATGCGGTCGTGTGTGTTAGACCTCGGTGGCAATTGGGACGATCATTTGCCACTGATCGAGTTTTCGTATAATAACAGTTACCACGCGACGATCAAGAAAGCGCCGTTTAAAGCATTGTATGGGAGAAGATGTAGGACTCCTACGTGTTGGAGGGAAACCGGTGAAACGCCGATTGCTGGGCCGGCATTATTGCAAGAAACAAATGAAAAGATTCAATTGGTAAGACAGAATATGAAGGCGGCTCACTTTCTCTCTAAAAAAAAAAATCAAGATCATAAAAACTTGGATTTTGAAGCTGAAAATTTGGATTTAGCTTGCATTCGAGGAACTAAAACATCTGCAAATGACGATTTAAGGTAAATATTACTTGAACTCTTCGAATTTAAGTGTTTTTGGGTCGGTTTTTATAAGAACCGAAACTTAGATTGGTGTTGCAAACATGGATGCATGTATGATGTTATTGTGGATTAGTTTAAATCTAGTGTTTATGATGCTACATATTAAATTTCAGCTCCTGATTCGAACTAAAAGGATGGATTTGAGGATTTTGTGTGTGTTTTAGTGTGTGTGTTCGATGGATGATAAAAAGGGTCCAAAAAGGGTTGAATTTGGTATGAAAGCATGTTATGTTAGTGTTAAAATGCTTGAAATTAAGTGTATTTATGTTGGTATAAATTATTTCATGTATCGAAAAAGTACCAAAAATGATGGAATTAAAATCTGGAAAATGTTATAAAACTGCACAAGTTCGAAGGGGTCCGAATTCGGATCCGAGATGAACTCGGATCTGGTCCGAATTCGGATGAGGCCCGGATTTCAGATTAGCAAAATAATTTTCCAAGTATTGATATTTCGGTTGAGGTCCTAATTCGGTTGGGGACCGAATCAGGATATGGTCCGAATTAGCTTGTGTCCGAAATTAAAGGGGACCGAATTTGGATTTATGTGGGATCCGAATTAGGGTTCATATGAGAACCGAATTGGGGGTCCGAATTCGGGTGGGGTCCGAATTCGGGCATTGATCCGAATTTGGGATCAAAAATGGTAAGAACTTGTAAAATTAAGTTTTATGGAAAGAAACAAGATATTAACACAATGTATTGTTACAACTGACTTAACAGGTCCCTTGTGGTGTTGTTTAACCCACAGCGGGGTACTTTGTGGATCCGGTTGAAATTCCGAGGAGAAATAATATTGCTAAAAGATTAATAACGCACCCACTGTGAGTACCTTTGATTTTAACATTGCTGCATCTGCATTATGTTTGCATTGCCTGCTGAGGCATGTTGTTTCATATTCGTTTGGCATTCTACTAACATGTGTATATGTTGATGCACATTCGTACTTGTTGCATGTCCGTTCATTTGTTGTGCATCTTTTCGATGGACCTGCGTGGTCGCATCTGTACTCTGATGTTACTGTGCTATATGACCAAGAGTTTGACACCTCTGTGGTCAGGATAGACAGTAGGTCATCCACGATGTAATGTCTGCCTCAGATGGTTGGTTATTCTTATGCCGAGTGTCAGCTCGAAGGAGCTGCGGCTCGGGTTTGCGTACTTGGAGTACGTGTGGAGTATACGGTATGTGTTACCGCGGTTACTCCGGTTGGCATCATAATGATTTGTGGAATGTGTAAAATCATATGGTATTCACTAAGCTTTAGCTTACCCCTTTAGTTGTTGAATTTTTACAGGAAAAGGGAAGTCTACAGCTGGACCATCTAGCTAGGAAATCTATTGAAGTATTTGAAGATTTCTACTGTTTACTTTGGTATTTGGTTTATGAAAATTCTGTTGTAATGAATTTGGGATAATGTAATAAATTGTGTTGGTAGACTTATAACCTTTGTAGCACCGTAGGGTGTTAAACTCAGTTGTAATACTTTTATTTATGTATTTTGCTTCCGCACTTTAATTAAGTTATTAGATCATTATGTTATCTGTTTGTTGGTGATTAATCCTGGGTGAAATGTAATTGGTGGTTAATGTGGCAAGGGTGTCACATGTCTATTTAGTTATAACAAACTCAGTCACCTTAGGGCCTCGTTCAATTCATTTTCTAGCTGGCGGCACCATGTGAGGAGACGGTTAATCACCTATTTGGCTCTTTCCCATTGGTAATTGCAACCTCATTAAATCCTCGTCACACCTGACTCATTACCCATGTCGTCAAGTCCCCTCAGTTTGATGTTTAGTTTAAACCGAACACAAGAATTGACAATCCCAGATTTGCCTATATGGGACGAGTTTCCTGCTCCCTGATCCCAAGTATAAGGTAGGGTGAAAGACGAGTGATGGGTCAAGGTTAGACGCGAGAAATATATAATATGGGTCCCGGAGATAATTTTGAATTGATAGAAGTTAGCGCATGTAACATTCGCATTATGTTCTCACCCCTTTTCTGACAATCCTGACAGTTCCATTAGTTCCTAGGAAAAATTCTGAAATGACAGTTCAGAGAATCCTGTGAATTTGAAGCCTCTTACTCTTTTCATCTTCTTTACCGTTCCCCCCCCCTCCGCCAATTTCTCTTTCTTTTCTACCATCTCCTTATTTCCTCATCTATTCGTCCCCTACTTGGCTTCTATTTTCAAGTCAGTATCCTTCTCTTCTCTATTTTTGGTTTTAGTCCTTGCGATGTTGAGCAGAGTTTATTAGATTAATCCTACTATTTGGTGGAACTCGTACGTATGAGAAATTTTTGTGAGATTATCGAGTTCCCTCTGAGTTACGTCTAAAGTTCCCCGTTGGACGAGTTTCTGCTCATCGTCCTCCCACAGGCAAGGTTTCCCTCTATACCAAATCTTTTCCAATGGCCAGTTTTCGTTTCCCACTTTCTGCCTTTTATCTTGATGTTCCTCGTTTTTATTAGATCCATTTGACTGAAATGTCTCCCACAGGGACCTTTCGAATTATTCTCTTCGAAGCGATGTGTCTTGCATTAGATATAGCCCCTAGTGTGAGTTTGTTGAGGTACTTTTTCAAATTAGGGTTTAGCGGTGACTGGGATATATTAGAAAAAAGAAAGGACGTGCCTGAGATTATTACCAGGGTACAATCTGGGGTCAAACATTGGAGGGACCATGGATTTGGTTAGATAGTTCTGTAATCCCTCTGCCAATAGGATCCCTTTTGTCTTGGAGGAAAAATGTCACACCCTGCTACCCCGGTTGGCAGCGAGGCGTGACGAGTGCGGAAGCGTAGCCATAATCATAATGAACGACCACTATATGGACGTTTTTAAAATACATTGATAAAGCTTTAAAGCATAGAAATGTTTTACAGAGTCTGAAATGAGAAATGAAGTTCGCACAAATACAGATATTTAATTACATAATTAAATATTCAAAATAATGCAGCTAAATCTCCGATAAACTGAATATGCATGCGACTCCATGGATGCGGAAGCTTGAAAGTAAAATACGTCTGAGGCATACTTGCCTTAATTTCCTGAAAATACACGCTAAAATACGTCAACAAAAATTGTTGGTGAGCTCATAGGTTTACACGTAAATCTGACTTGTATGGACAATAATAATAGTGGTTGAATTTATAAAATCATAAATTCCTTGTTATGTATTACATATAAACCATCATGCAACCGAAGCTTAATTTATCATAAGTTTGCTCTGTGCAGTATTTCCATACGTAATACCGTTTGTTGAATATATATGCACCCGCCGTTAGCCAAACCAACTAACCCGAGTGGGGGACATGACTCCCAATAGATCTATCCACAATATATTCGCGCTTACAAATAAATGCAATTAACGGTTCATGATATCAGAGCTAATGGAACGCAATGTGTAATACATAATAGAAATGAGAATATTTATGTGTCCATATAAAAACGAAGCATGTATTTCATCCCCAAAATACAACAGTGTGAAAATAGGGGCTATGAGAACTCACCGTGAGTGCGTCGGCAAAAACGAGCGTAAAATGCAAATTAGCGTTGTTTGATGGGTGATGAAGCCGGATAAGCTTAATCGAGTCCTAAATGATAATAGGGACTCAATATCTCTAATATATGATGATATATATATATTTATAGATTTTTATGTCTTAAATCACCCAACATTACAAGTTTATAAATAAAATGCGCTTAAAACGTCAAGTTTATATATATATATATATATATATATATATATATATATATATATATATATATATATATATATATATATATATATATATATAATTTTCCAGCTTTTTCGGAGGTTTTTCGGCCTACTTTGAGGCTGTTTTTAACCAAGCTCCAAAATGTTTTAGACTTTGGTTTTCTAAGACATTCAACCACTATATACAAAGGATTTTTAGAATCAAGAACAGCCATTTTTCGAGTTGTTTAGGTTGGTGAAAAAGCTCGTTAAAAACGTTATGTTGGCCATTTTTGAGCTGTCAAAGTTTCGGTTTCCCAAATAATTTCTGGAGGTCTTAAACTTCAAAATAAATAATGAAAATTTGCAGATCTATAGTTAAGACATAGATCTAACTTTTGAGACAAGAATCAACTCATTTCGTTGAGTTATGAATTAGTTATGATTTTTCAAAGTCGATATAAATTTTCTGCCGAAAATCCGTAGTTTATAAACTTACAACAACTTATGATTCTTGTTGTTTATTCAAAGACTACTTGTATAAAAGCCATAATAGTTATAAAAACACATATATATCACATGTTTTTATAATATTAACACTTTTATAATGTGTTCACATATTCATAAACACATGTAAAGAAACAACTTAAAAATAACAACTAGAAACTTATAAACTTGAGTTTTTATGAAACTTGTTGTTGTAGGTGATTATATATATTATGCAAGACTTATATAAACATAAATATAAGATGTAATAGGTTAGTATTTACTTACTTTGATGTTTTTAGAAGAATGAAAATGAGTAGAAGGTTGGATCTTCAAAAATTCCACCAAGAACACTTCAAAAATATGAAGAACACTTGAAAGAACACTTTGTGTGTTCTTGAGGGCTTGATGGCCGGATTTATGTGGGAGAGAAAGAGAGGTTTTTGTGTTTGCAAGATGTGAAGAATGAAGTGAAGTGGTGGTTCTATTTATAGAGGAGAAAAAGGTGGTGAAATGATGATAATAGTGAAAAATCTTGGATGAAAGGAAAGAGGAGGATTTGATGGTGAAATGTTGAGTAAAATAATACAAACTTTTGGTCCTTGTGTACCATATGGTGGCCGGCCTAGAGGGTGTAATTTTGATGTATTTATATATTTTTTTTTGTATAAAAGTATTTAGAAATGTATTCTTGTATTTCCCTTTTCTTGTAAATTCATAAATACATTTGGATGCATTGTTTTAATTAATTGTTTTAGTCTTGCATAATTAAGGTTAAGTAGTTGTATTAGTGTATGATTAGTGTTATTAATCATGATTTAATTATGTACTTAGTTGAATTAATCCTTCATGTCGTAAATTGATCAGATTAATTGATTTCCCGATTCATCGCACCGATGAATTTGATTCTAATTGAGTTGAATTTTCTAATAAGCCTTGTTAATCACTTGATTAATTTCTAATGACTACTGATTAGGCTATAATTGACTATTAAATGTAGATTAGGGTTTTGTTGCTAACCTGGTTTAGTGCCGGATGTTACAGTCTCCCCCTGTTAAGGGAATTTCGTCCCGAAATTAGCTTGTGTTCTCCACTGTTTGAGTACTTGAGAACAGGTGAGGGTATTTTTCCCGGAACTGATCTTCTCGTTCCCATGTAAACTCAGGACCTCGCTTAGAGTTCCATCTGACTTTTATTATTGGGATCCGACTGTGCTTGAGTTTCTTGACTTCTCGGTCCATTATTTCTACAGGTTGCTCAATGAAGTTCAACTTATCGTCTAACTCCAGCTCGTCCATGGGTATAACGAGTGATTCATCAGCCAGACACTTCTTAAGATTGGACACGTGGAAGGTATTATGAACGTTATTAAGTTCTGGGGGCAGCTCGAGTCGGTAAGCTACCGGGCCAATTCTTTTGGTGATCTTGAATGGTCCGATATAACGAGGATTGAGCTTTCCTCGTTTTCCAAAACGGATTACGCCTTTCCAAGGCGAGACTTTCAACATTACTTGATCTCCCTCTTGGAATTCCAAATCCTTCCGTCGAATGTCTGCATAACTCTTCTGTCGATCCCGCGCGATCTTTAATCGGTTTCGAATCTGGGCTATCTTTTCTGTAGTTTCGTGAATGATCTTAGCGCCAGTGATTTGGCTATCTCCTACTTCTTCCCAACAAATCGGCGATCGACACTTTCGCCCGTAGAGGGCCTCAAATGGAGCAGCTTTAATATTTGATTGATAGCTATTGTAGTACGATAATTCCACTAAGGCAATTGAGTATTCACCACACAGACTCTTAATGTATGTTCTAGGGTTTGGATTGTTCTATTATTCTAACCATCGGTCTGAGGGTGATAAGTGGTACTCATGTCCAAGTTTGTATCCAAAGTTTGCTGTAATAATCGCCAAAAACCTAGATGTAGATCTGATATCCATATCTGAAATGATTATAATAGGAACTCTGTGTCCGGAGACAACTTCCTTGAGGTATGTTTGGACTAGCTTATTCATCCTGTTGTTTTCCTTGATTGTGCTGATTTTGTTATGCAGTCGACTATTACCCAAATGGTTTGTGATGTTTTATCTTATCTTTGGAGCATGTTCGGAATTTGCTGACATTTGTGGCATTGTCATCCTTCATTTTAGGCCACCCGTATAGCTCCTTAAGGTCATGATACATTTTATCGGATCCGGGATGAACACCATATCTTGATTTGTGTCCGTCATCCGTAACCAGTTTTCTTACTCTATTAAAAACAGGGTAACCAGACTCTATTCGTGAAGTATTGATTTCCATTAACCCTTATCCCAAACTATTTATCCATTCTGTGCAGGGCTTTACTTTTCATATTTTCCTCCTTAACAACTTCATGAACTAAGAAAGGAGGGTTTGGTTGAGTGGTTATAACTAGGGTTGGTACTCTTAACGGCTTAACTCATTTCTTTCGGCTATGAGCGTCTGCAACCACATTAGTTTTTCTCAGGTGATAACGAATCTCACAGTTGCAATCACTTATTAGCTTTATCAACGATGTTACCTCATATTTGACTATTTCTGGTTCAAGATGTGTTGGAGGCGCTTATGGTCCGTGAGTGTAATACACTTCTTACCGTACAACTAATGTCTTCAAGTCTTAAGGGTAAAGACTACTGCTCCAAGATCTAGATCATGCGTTGTGTAATTCACCTAGTGAACCTTAAGTTTTCATAAAGTATAAGTTATGACCCTATCTTTCTATATCAACCCATTGTGTGAAGCATCACAGTAATCTACAAATTTCTTGCTTCTCTTGGATAAAATAAGCGCTACACAGGTTGTGCTTTAATAACTGATATGATGTCTCCTGATCCTCGCCCCAGTCATACTTTCTGTCTTTTCGGGTCAGTTTTATTAGAGCTTTGGTGATCTTTGAGAAATTTTTGATAATTGTCTATAATAAGTGGCATGTCTTAAGGACTGTCGTAACTCTATGGGGTTTCTAAGAGTTGACCAATTCCTAATAACCTCGACATTTGCGGGGTCGACTTGGATTCCTTTACTATTGATCACATGACCGAGAAATCTTACCTATCTTAGCCAAAAGTCAGACTTAGAAAGCTTGGCATATAATTGTTCTTTCTTCAACAACTCTAGAATCAGTCTTAAATGTTTGCTTGTGCTCCTCCTTGTTTCATGAGTAGATTAAAAGTCATTCATCAATACAATCACGAATTTGTCTAGATAAGGTTTGCACACCTGATGAGGTCCATGAGTACCGTTGGGGGCACTGGTTAATCCAAACGGCATTAATAGGAATTTATGATGACTGAAATGGAATCTGAAGGCTGCCTTTGGAATATCTTTCTTGCGAACTCTAATCTGATGATAACCAGACCTTAGGTCGATCTTCTAATAGAAGCTTAATTCTTGGAGTTTGGTCAAACAAGTCATTGATCCTTGTGAGCGGGTATCGGTTCCTTTAGTTTATTTAGCTCCTGGTAATTGATGCACATTCTGAAGGTTCTATCCTTCTTCTTTATGAACAACACTAGAGATCCTCCAAAGCGAAAAACACGGTTTGATAAACCCTTTATCTAAGAGCTCCTACAGTTGGTTGGACGATTCTTACACTATTGATGGGGCTATCGGCATGGTACTCGAGCCACTGGTACCGCACCTGATACTAGGCCGATTTTTGATTTTGACTTGCCTCGATGTTGGGAGTTCAGGTAAGTGTTTTTGGAAAAACTTTGGGGTAACCATAAATAATAAGGATATTTTCGAGCCGCTTTCCCTTTGGCTCCCTCTCTATCAACACTTCAAGGTCCTAATGCTAGAGATGATGCTTACTTTGGTATTTCTTGCTTTGCCTTGGACAGTAGGGACCTTCTTATTGTCTAAAGGTATATGAACCGTCTTCTTGTTGCATACTATTTTCGCACGATTTTTCGATAGTCATTCCCTGCCTATGACCATGTCAAAACTTCCCAGTTTCACGGGCATCAAGTCTGTTCAAAGAGCTGGCCTACTAATTCTAAGGAGCATCCTCGACTTATATTATTTGTCTTAAGCGTCTTACTGTCATCGACCTCAATAGCATAAGTAGCACTTAATGGAATTTATCTGCTTAGTGAACTTAGTGGATATAAAGCTCCTATCAGCACCAATATCAAATAGTAGAAATGCATAAGTGGTATCTAATGGGGTAAGGGGATAAGTCTACGGGTTTGAAATTTCTTAGGAAGATAGTCATAGCTTTATCTTCTCCTACGCAGAGTTGTAGTTAAAACTGAATTCCTCATAAAAGTTCTTGATACTTAATCTTTGTATATAATATGGTCAGAATTTTCTGATAAATTCTTAAGCCTTACTTACCCTAAGATATATCAGATAGTATAGCCTAGATAAATACTATAAAATGGTAGAAGGGTACTAAGTATGAGATGCCTCTGGGGTTTCCTCGTACTCCAGAGTGTTAAGTCGTTGGGTTAGTTCTGCACTGCGGGCTTTAGGCGCTGTCACAATTCGTTGATTCCATCTTGTTGAATCGCCTGGGTATTCTGGTTGGCCCAAGGTTTATTGGTGGTTTGTATTGCCTCCTGCTTAATCATTGCAAAGATCTCACCAACCTCTTGGTGTATTTTGTCAAAATTGGAGGTCGTGTCTGGTGGCCCTTGCCACCAACAGAGACACCGTTTGTTACGTAGGTTTCTGGGTAAGTGTCGGCACTTGAGAGGAAGATGGTGTTCCGACTTCAAACTGGCCTTGGATCCCTTCCTCGTTTCTCCACTCTTGGAGTGTGTGAGGCATCCATCCCCACTTTCTTATGTTTGCCCCGTTACTACTGCGGCAGGCTTGGCTGATGGGCAGGTACCGGGATAGACTCCCGTTGTGCAAGTCACACCCTTTCTCTAGGGGTGAATTTCTTCAATGGTTCATTGGGATGGTTTCTGAATAGGGTGTAGGGTGAAATATGTGGTGGTGATGGGGGAGCAATTTGTGTTGTAGGGCCACAGTTGCCCTCCTTGTGCTTTGACGGGTCCACTACATCGTCATTGATTTGGTCTGGGTGGGTTCCCGATCCAAAGTACACCTCAGTGTCACCTTGGCTTCCTTGTTCCATCGGTGAGAATTCATCCTCTGAGTCAAAGAGGATAGTAACCGTATTGTTCGACATGTTATTGTCATTAGGGTCCATATATATGTTCACAGTTCTTGAAGAAAGTTTAGTTTTTGTAACAGTTATAGTCTAGGTACTAATGCAACCTAGTTCACTATAACTATGGCTCTGATACCAATCTGTCACACCCTGCTACCTCGGTTGGTAGCGAGACGTGACGAGTGCGGAAGCGTAACCATAATCATAATGAACGACCACTATATGGACGTTTTCAAAAATACATCGATATAACTTTAAAAAGTAGAAATGTTTTACATAACCCGTAAATGATAAAGAGTAGTTCGCAAGGTACAGAGATTTAAATACATAATTAAATTATCCAAAATAATGCAAATAAATCTCCGACGGTTTGAAAAAGAATGCGACTCCTTAAGTGCGGAAGCTTGAAAGTAGTTACTTCTGAAGGCATACTTGCCTTAATTTCCTGAAAATACACGCTAAAATACGTCAACAAAATTGTTGGTGAGCTCATAGTTTTACACGTAAATCTGACTTGTATGGACAACAATAATAGAGTTTGAATTTATAAAATCATAAATTCCATGTTATGTATTACATATAAACCATCATGCAACCGAAGCTTAATTATAAATGAGTTTGCCCTGTGCAGTATTCCCATACGTAATACCGTGTGTTAAATATATATGCACTCGCTGTTAGCCGAACCGAGCTAACCCGAATGGGGGACATGACTCCCAATAGATCTATCCACGATATATTCACGCTTACAAATAAATGCAATTAACGGTTCATGATATAAGGGCGGATGGAACCACATGTGTAATACATAATAGAAATGACGTTGTTGTTGTGTCCATATAAAAACGAAGCATGTATTTCATCCCCAAAACATAACATTGTAAAAATAGGTGCTATGAGAACTCACCGAACTTGTGATGGGAAAACTACGCGCAAAAATGCAAATGTGCGTTGTTTGATGGGTGATGAAACCGGAGGTGTTTAACCGAGTCCTAAATGATAATAAGGACTTAATATCACTAATATATGATAATATGTATATTTATAGATTTTTATGTCTTAAATCACCCAACGTAACAAGTTTATAAATAAAATGCGCTTAAAACGTCAAGTTTATATATATATATATAATTTTCCAGCTTTTTCGGAGGTTTTTCGGCCTACTTTGAGGCTGTTTTTGACCAAGCTCCAAAATGTTTTAGACTTTGGTTTTCTAGGACATTCAACTACTATATACAAAGGATTTTTAGAATCAAGAACGGCCATTTTTCGAGTTGTTTAGGTTAGTGAAAAAGCTCGTTAAAAACGCTATGTTGGCCATTTTTGAGCTGTCAAACTTTCGGTTTCCCAAATAATTTCTGGAGGTCTTAAACTTCACAATAAATCATGAAAATTTTCAGATCTATAGTTAAGACATAGATCTAACTTTTGAGACAAGAATCAACTCATTTCGTTGAGTTATGAATTAGTTATGATTTTTCAAAGTCGATATAAATTTTCTGCCGAAAATCCGTAGTCTATAAACTTACAACAACTTATGATTCTTGTTGTTTATTCAAAGACTACTTGTATAAAAGCCATAATAGTTATAAAAACACATATATATCACATGTTTTCATAATATTAACACTTTTATAATATGTTCACATATTCATAAACACATTTAAAGAAACAACTTAAAAATAACAACTAGAAACTTATAAACTTGAGTTTTTATGAAACTTGTTGTTGTAGGTGATTATATATATTATGCAAGACTTATATAAACATAAATATAAGATGTAATAGGTTAGTATTTACTTACTTTGATGTTTTTAGAAGAATGAAAATGAGTAGAAGGTTGGATCTTCAAAAATTCCACCAAGAACACTTCAAAAATATGAAGAACACTTGAAAGAACACTTTGTGTGTTCTTGAGGGCTTGATGGCCGGATTTATGTGGGAGAGAAAGAGAGGTTTTTGTGTTTGCAAGATGTGAAGAATGAAGTGAAATGGAGGTTCTATTTATAGAGGAGAAAAAGGTGGTGAAATGATGATAATAGTGAAAAATCTTGGATGAAATGAAAGAGGAGGATTTGATGTTGAAATATGACTAAAATAATACAAACTTTTGGTCCTTGTGTACCATATGGTGGCCGGCCTAGAGGATGTAATTTTGATGTATTTATATTTTTTTTTTGTATAAAAGTATTTAGAAATGTATTCTTGTATTTCCCTTTTCTTGTAAATTCATAAATACATTTGGATGCATTGTTTTAATTAATTGTTTTAGTCTTGCATAATTAAGGTTAAGTAGTTGTATTAGTGTATGATTAGTGTTATTAATCATGATTTAATTATGTACTTAGTTGAATTAATCCTTCATGTCGTAAATTGATCGGATTAATTGATTTCCCGATTCATCGCACCGATGAATTTGATTCTAATTGAGTTGAATTTTCTAATAAGCCTTGTTAATCACTTGATTAATTTCTAATGACTACTGATTAGGCTATAATTGACTATTAAATGTAGATTAGGGTTTTGTTGCTAACCTGGTTTAGTGCCGGATGTTACAGAAACATATGCAAGTAAGTAATGCAATCTGTCACTCACAGTGGTCATGAGCAATGCAAGTAATCAAGGAACGTGCACCAGCAGTTGTTCAGTTTCAGCAGTGTCTATCATACGTTCCTAACATACAATTAAGTTATCAAGGAACAAGCAGCAGCAGATGTTTCCATACAAGTCAGAAACAATCACGAATAAGTACCGAAACACATGCATATAAGTAATGCAATCTGTCACTCACAGCGGTCCTGAGCAATGCAAGTAATCAAGGAACATGCATCAGCAGTTGTCCAGTTTCAGCAGTGTCTATCATACGTTCCTAACAAAGAATTAAGTTATCAATGAACAAGCAGCAGTAGATGTTTCCATACAAGTTAGAAACAATCACCAATAAGTACCGAAACACATGCAAGTAAGTAATGCAATCTGTCACTCACAGCGGTCCTGAGCAATGCAAGTAATCAAGGAACATGCGCCAGCAGTTGTCCAGTTTCAGCAGTGTCTATCATAAGTTCCCAACATATAAATAAGTAATCATGGAACAACCAGCAGCAGATGTTTCCATACGAGTCAGTAACAATCACCAATAAGTACCGAAACATATGCAAGTAAGTAATGCAATCTGTCACTCACAGCGGTCCTGAGCGATGCAAGTAATCAAGGATCATGCACCAGCAGTTGTCTAGTTTCAGCAGTGTCTATCATACGTTCCTAACATACAATTAAGTTATCAAGGAACAAGCAGCAGCAGATGTTTCCATACAAGTCAGAAACAATCACCAATAAGTACCCAAACATATGCAAGTAAGTAATGCAATCTGTTACTCACAGTGGTCATGAGCAATGCAAGTAATCAAGGAACGTGCACCAGCAGTTGTCCAGTATCAGCAGTGTCTATCATACGTTCCTAACATACAATTAAGTAATCAAGGAAAAAGCAGCAGCAGATGTTTCCATACAAGTCAGAAACAATCACCAATAAGTACCGAAACACATGCAAGTAAGTAATGCAATCTGTCACTCACAGCGGTCCTGAGCAATGCAAGTAATCAAGGAACATGCACCAGCAGTTGTCCAGTTTCAGCAGTGTCTATCATAAGTTCCTAACATATAAATAAGTAATCATGGAACAACCAGCAGCAGATGTTTCCATACGAGTCAGTAACAATCACCAATAAGTACCGAAACATATGCAAGTAAGTAATGCAATCTGTCACTCACGGCGGTCATGAGCAATGCATGTAATCAAGGAACGTGCACCAGCAGTTGTCCAGTTTCAGCAGTGTCTACCATACGTTCCTAACATAGAATTAAGTAATCAAGGAACAAGCAGCAACAGATGTTTCCATACAAGTCAGAAACAATCACCAATAAGTACCGAAACATATGCAAGTAAGTAATGCAATCTGTCACTCATGGCGGTCATGAGCAATGCATGTAATCAAGGAACGTGCACCAGCAGTTGTCCAGTTTCAGCAGTGTCTACCATACGTTCCTAACATAGAATTAAGTAATCAAGGAACAAGCAGCAACAGATGTTTCCATACAAGTCAGAAACATCACCAATAAGTACCGAAACATATGCAAGTAAGTAATGCAATCTGTCACTCACAGCGGTCCTGAGCAATGCAAGTAATAAAGGAACATGCACCAGCAGTTGTCCAGTTTCAGCAGTGTCTATCATACGTTCCTAACATAGAATTAAGTAATCAAGGAACAAGCAGCAGCAGATGTTTCCATACAAGTCAGAAACAATCACCAATATGAACAGAAACACATGCAATTAAGTATTGCAATCTGTCACTCACAGCGAACCTGAGCAATGTAAGTAATCAAGGAACATGCACCAGCAGTTGTCCAGTTTCAGCAGTGTCTATCATACGTTCCTAACATACAATTAAGTTATCAAGGAACAAGCAGCAACAGATGTTTCCATACAAGTCAGAAACAATCACCAATAAGTACCGAAACATATGCAAGTAAGTAATGCAATCTGTCACTCACAGTGGTCATGAGCAATGCAAGTAATCAAGGAACGTGCACCAGCAGTTGTCCAGTTTCAGCAGTGTCAATCGTACGTTCCTAACATACAATTAAGTTATCAAGGAACAAGCAGCAGCAGATGTTTCCATACAAGTCAGAAACAATCACCAATAAGTACCGAAACGTATGCAAGTAAGTAATGCAATCTGTCACTCACAGCGGTCATGAGCAATGCAAGTAATCAAGGAACGTGCACCAGCAGTAGTCCAGTTTCAGCAGTGTCTACCATACGTTTCTAACATAGAATTAAGTAATCAAGGAACAAGCAGCAACAAATGTTTCCATACAAGTCAGAAACAATCACCAATAAGTACCGACACATATGCAAGTAAGTAATGCAATCTGTCACTCACAGCGGTCCTGAGCGATGCAAGTAATAAAGGATCATGCACCAGCAGTTGTCTAGTTTCAGCAGTGTCTATCATACGTTCCTAACATACAATTAAGTTATCAAGGAACAAGCAGCAGCAGATGTTTCCATACAAGTCAGAAACAATCACCAATAATTACCGAAACATATGCAAGTAAGTAATGCAATCTGTTACTCACAGTGGTCATGAGCAATGCAAGTAATCAAGGAACGTGCACCAGCAGTTGTCCAGTATCAGCAGTGTCTATCATACGTTCCTAACATACAATTAAGTAATCAAGGAAAAAGCAGCAGCAGATGTTTCCATACAAGTCAGAAACAATCACGAATAAGTACCGAAACACATGCATATAAGTAATGCAATCTGTCACTCACAGCGGTCCTGAGCAATGCAAGTAATCAAGGAACATGCATCAGCAGTTGTCCAGTTTCAGCAGTGTCTATCATAAGTTCCTAACATATAAATAAGTAATCATGGAACAACCAGCAGCAGATGTTTCCATACGAGTCAGAAACAATCACCAATAAGTACCGAAACATATGCAAGTAAGTAATGCAATCTCTCACTCACGGCGGTCATGAGCAATGCATGTAATCAAGGAACGTGCACCAGCAGTTGTCCAGTTTCAGCAGTGTCTATCATACGTTCCTAACATATAATTAAGTAATCATGGAACAACCAGCAGCAGATGTTTCCATACGAGTCAGTAACAATCACCAGTAAGTACCGAAACATATGCAAGTAAGTAATGCAATCTGTCACTCACAGCGGTCATGAGCAATGAAAGTAATCAAGGAACGTCCACCAGCAGTTGTCCAGTTTCAGCAGTGTCTATCATACGTTCCTAACATACAATTAAGTTATCAAGGAACAAGCAGCAGAAGATGTTTCCATACAAGTCAGAAACAATCACCAATAAGTACCCAAACATATGCAAGTAAGTAATGCAATCTGTCACTCACAGCGGTCCTGAGCAATGCAAGTCATCAAGTAACATGGACCAGCAGTTGTCCAGTTTCAGCAGTGTCTATCAAACGTTCCTAACATAGAATTAAGTTATCAATGAACAAGTAGCAGCAGATGATTCAATACAAGTTAGAAACAATCACCAATAAGTACCGAAACACATGCAAGTAAGTAATGCAATCTGTCACTCACAGCGGTCCTTAGCAATGCAAGTAATCAAGGAACATGCACCAGCAGTTGTCCAGTTTCAGCAGTGTCTATCATAAGTTCCTAACATATAAATAAGTATTCATGGAACAACCAGCAGCAGATGTTTCCATACGAGTCAGTAACAATCACCAATAAGTACCGAAACATATGCAAGTAAGTAATGCAATCTCTCACTCACGGCGGTCATGAGCAATGCATGTAATCAAGGAACGTGCACCAGCAGTTGTCCAGTTTCAGCAGTGTCTACCATACGTTTCTAACATAGAATTAAGTAATCAAGGAACAAGCAGCAACAGATCTTTCCATACAAGTCAGAAACAATCACCAATAAGTACCGAAACATATGCAAGTAAGTAATGCAATCTGTCACTCACAGCGGTCCTGAGCAATGCAAGTAATAAAGGAACATGCACCAGCAGTTGTCCAGTTCCAGCAGTGTCTATCATACGATCCTAACATAGAATTAAGTAATCAAGGAACAAGCAGCAGCAGATGTTTCCATACAAGTCAAAAACAATCACCAATAAGTACCGAAACACATGCAATTAAGTATTGCAATCTGTCACTCACAGCGAACCTGAGCAATGTAAGTAATTAAGGAACATGCACCAGCAGTTGTCCAGTTTCAGCAGTGTCTATCATACGTTCCTAACATACAATTAAGTTATCAAGGAACAAGCAGCAGCAGATGTTTCCGTACAAGTCAGAAACAATCACCAATAAGTACCGAAACATATGCAAGTAAGTAATGCTATCTGTCACTCACAGTGGTCATGAGCAATGCAAGTAATCAAGGAACGTGCACCAGCAGTTGTCCAGTTTCAGCACTGTCTATCGTACGTTCCTAACATACAATTAAGTTATCAAGGAACAAGCAGCAGCAGATGTTTCCATACAAGTCTGAAATAATCACCAATAAGTACCGAAACGTATGCAAGTAAGTAATGCAATCTGTCACTCACAGCGGTCATGAGCAATGCAAATAATCAAGGAACGTGCACCAGCAGTAGTCCAGTTTCAGAAGTGTCTATCATACGTTCCTAACATATAATTAAGTTATCAAGGAACAAGCAGCAGAAGATGTTTCCATACTAGTCAGAAACAATCACCAATAAGTACCGACACATATGCAAGTAAGTAATGCAATCTGTCACTCACAGCGGTCCTGAGCAATGCAAGTAATAAAGGATCATGCACCAGCAGTTGTCTAGTTTCAGCAGTGTCTATCATACGTTCCTAACATACAATTAAGTTATCAAGGAACAAGCAGCAGCAGATGTTTCCATACAAGTCAGAAACAATCACCAATAAGTACCGAAACATATGCAAGTAAGTAATGCAATCTGTTACTCACAGTGGTCATGAGCAATGCAAGTAATCAAGGAACGTGCACCAGCAGTTGTCCAGTTTCAGCAGTGTCTATCATACGTTCCTAACATACAATTAAGTTATCAAGGAACAAGCAGCAGCAGATGTTTCCATACAAGTCAGAAACAATCACCAATAATTACCGAAACATATGCAAGTAAGTAATGCAATCTGTTACTCACAGTGGTCATGAGCAATGCAAGTAATCAAGGAACGTGCACCAGCAGTTGTCCAGTATCAGCAGTGTCTATCATACGTTCCTAACATACAATTAAGTAATCAAGGAAAAAGCAGCAGCAGATGTTTCCATACAAGTCAGAAACAATCACGAATAAGTACCGAAACACATGCATATAAGTAATGCAATCTGTCACTCACAGCGGTCCTGAGCAATGCAAGTAATCAAGGAACATGCATCAGCCGTTGTCCAGTTTCAGCAGTGTCTATCATAAGTTCCTAACATATAAATAAGTAATCATGGAACAACCAGCAGCAGATGTTTCCATACGAGTCAGAAACAATCACCAATAAGTACCGAAACATATGCAAGTAAGTAATGCAATCTCTCACTCACGGCGGTCATGAGCAATGCATGTAATCAAGGAACGTGCACCAGCAGTTGTCCAGTTTCAGCAGTGTCTATCATACGTTCCTAACATATAATTAAGTAATCATGGAACAACCAGCAGCAGATGTTTCCATACGAGTCAGTAACAATCACCAGTAAGTACCGAAACATATGCAAGTAAGTAATGCAATCTGTCACTCACAGCGGTCATGAGCAATGAAAGTAATCAAGGAACGTGCACCAGCAGTTGTCCAGTTTCAGCAGTGTCTATCATACGTTCCTAACATACAATTAAGTTATCAAGGAACAAGCAGCAGAAGATGTTTCCATACAAGTCAGAAACAATCACCAATAAGTACCCAAACATATGCAAGTAAGTAATGCAATCTGTCACTCACAGCGGTCCTGAGCAATGCAAGTCATCAAGTAACATGGACCAGCAGTTGTCCAGTTTCAGCAGTGTCTATCAAACGTTCCTAACATAGAATTAAGTTATCAATGAACAAGTAGCAGCAGATGATTCAATACAAGTTAGAAACAATCACCAATAAGTACCGAAACACATGCAAGTAAGTAATGCAATCTGTCACTCACAGCGGTCCTTAGCAATGCAAGTAATCAAGGAACATGCACCAGCAGTTGTCCAGTTTCAGCAGTGTCTATCATAAGTTCCTAACATATAAATAAGTATTCATGGAACAACCAGCAGCAGATGTTTCCATACGAGTCAGTAACAATCACCAATAAGTACCGAAACATATGCAAGTAAGTAATGCAATCTCTCACTCACGGCGGTCATGAGCAATGCATGTAATCAAGGAACGTGCACCAGCAGTTGTCCAGTTTCAGCAGTGTCTACCATACGTTTCTAACATAGAATTAAGTAATCAAGGAACAAGCAGCAACAGATCTTTCCATACAAGTCAGAAACAATCACCAATAAGTACCGAAACATATGCAAGTAAGTAATGCAATCTGTCACTCACAGCGGTCCTGAGCAATGCAAGTAATAAAGGAACATGCACCAGCAGTTGTCCAGTTCCAGCAGTGTCTATCATACGATCCTAACATAGAATTAAGTAATCAAGGAACAAGCAGCAGCAGATGTTTCCATACAAGTCAAAAACAATCACCAATAAGTACCGAAACACATGCAATTAAGTATTGCAATCTGTCACTCACAGCGAACCTGAGCAATGTAAGTAATTAAGGAACATGCACCAGCAGTTGTCCAGTTTCAGCAGTGTCTATCATACGTTCCTAACATACAATTAAGTTATCAAGGAACAAGCAGCAGCAGATGTTTCCGTACAAGTCAGAAACAATCACCAATAAGTACCGAAACATATGCAAGTAAGTAATGCTATCTGTCACTCACAGTGGTCATGAGCAATGCAAGTAATCAAGGAACGTGCACCAGCAGTTGTCCAGTTTCAGCACTGTCTATCGTACGTTCCTAACATACAATTAAGTTATCAAGGAACAAGCAGCAGCAGATGTTTCCATACAAGTCTGAAATAATCACCAATAAGTACCGAAACGTATGCAAGTAAGTAATGCAATCTGTCACTCACAGCGGTCATGAGCAATGCAAATAATCAAGGAACGTGCACCAGCAGTAGTCCAGTTTCAGAAGTGTCTATCATACGTTCCTAACATATAATTAAGTTATCAAGGAACAAGCAGCAGAAGATGTTTCCATACTAGTCAGAAACAATCACCAATAAGTACCGACACATATGCAAGTAAGTAATGCAATCTGTCACTCACAGCGGTCCTGAGCAATGCAAGTAATAAAGGATCATGCGCCAGCAGTTGTCTAGTTTCAGCAGTGTCTATCATACGTTCCTAACATACAATTAAGTTATCAAGGAACAAGCAGCAGCAGATGTTTCCATACAAGTCAGAAACAATCACCAATAAGTACCGAAACATATGAAAGTAAGTAATGCAATCTGTTACTCACAGTGGTCATGAGCAATGCAAGTAATCAAGGAACGTGCACCAGCAGTTGTCCAGTTTCAGCAGTGTCTATCATACGTTCCTAACATACAATTAAGTTATCAAGGAACAAGCAGCAGCAGATGTTTCCATACAAGTCAGAAACAATCACGAATAAGTACCGAAACACATGCATATAAGTAATGCAATCTGTCACTCACAGCGGTCCTGAGCAATGCAAGTAATCAAGGAACATGCATCAGCAGTTGTCCAGTTTCAGCAGTGTCTATCATACGTTCCTAACATATAATTAAGTAATCATGGAACAACCAGCAGCAGATGTTTCCATACGAGTCAGTAACAATCACCAATAAGTACCGAAACATATGCAAGTAAGTAATGCAATCCGTCACTCACAGCGGTCATGAGCAATGAAAGTAATCAAGGAACGTGCACCAGCAGTTGTCCAGTTTCAGAAGTGTCTATCATACGTTCCTAACATACAATTAAGTTATCAAGGAACAAGCAGCAGAAGATGTTTCCATACAAGTCAGAAACAATCACCAATAAGTACCCAAACATATGCAAGTAAGTAATGCAATCTGTCACTCACAGCGGTCCTGAGCAATGCAAGTAATCAAGTAACATGCACCAGCAGTTGTCCAGTTTCAGCAGTGTCTATCATAAGTTCCTAACATATAAATAAGTAATCATGGAACAACCAGCAGCAGATTTTTCCATACGAGTCAGTAACAATCACCAATAAGTACCGAAACATATGCAAGTAAGTAATGCAATCTGTCACTCACGGTGGTCATGAGCAATGCATGTAATCAAGGAACGTGCACCAGCAGTTGTCCAGTTTCAGCATTGTCTATCATACGTTCCTAACATAGAATTAAGTAATCAAGGAACAAGCAGCAACAGATTTTTCCATACAAGTCAGAAACAATCACCAATAAGTACCGAAACATATGCAAGTAAGTAATGCAATCTGTCACTCACAGCGGTCATGAGCAATGCAAGTAATCAAGGAACATGCACCAGCAGTTGTCCAGTTTCAGCAGTGTCTATCATAAGTTCCTAACATATAAATAACTAAACATGGAACAACCAGCAACCGATGTTTCCATACAAGTCAGAAACAATCACCAATAAGTACCGAAACACATGCAATTAAGTAATGCAATCTGTCACTCACGGTGGTCATTATCAAGGAACGTGCACCAGCAGTTGTCCAGTTTCAGCAGTGTCTATCATACGTTCCTAACTTAGAATTAAGTAATCAAGGAACAAGCAGCAACAGATGTTTCCATACAAGTCAGAAACAATCACCAATAAGTACCGAAACATATGCAAGTAAGTAATGCAATCTGTCACTCACAGCGGTCTTGAGCAATGCAAGTATTAAAGGAACATGCACCAGCAGTTGTCCAGTTTCAGCAGTGTCTATCATGCGTTCGTAACATAGAATTAAGTAATCAAGGAACAAGCAGCAACAGATGTTTCCATACAAGTCAGAAACAATCACCAATAAGTACCGAAACACATGCAATTAAGTTATGCAATCTGTCACTCACAGCGAAACTGAGCAATGTAAGTAATCAAGGAACATGCACCAGCAGTTGTCCAGTTTCAGCAGTGTCTATCATACGTTCCTAACATACAATTAAGTTATCAAGGAACAAACAGCAGCAGATGTTTCCATACAAGTCAGAAACAATCACCAATAAGTACCGAAACATATGAAAGTAAGTAATGCAATCTGTCACTCACAGTGGTCATGAGCAATGCAAGTAATCAAGGAACGTGCACCAGCAGTTGTCCAGTTTCAGCAGTGTCTATCGTACGTTCCTAACATACAATTAAGTTATCAAGGAACAAGCAGCAGCAGATGTTTCCATACAAGTCAGAAATAATCACCAATAAGTACCGAAACGTATGCAAGTAAGTAATGCAATCTGTCACTCACAGCGGTCATGAGCAATGCAAATAATCAAGGAACGTGCACCAGCAGTAGTCCAGTATCAGAAGTGTCTATCATACGTTCCTAACATACAATTAAGTTATCAAGGAACAAGCAGCAGAAGATGTTTCCATACTAGTCAGAAACAATCACCAATAAGTATCGACACATATGCAAGTAAGTAATGCAATCTGTCACTCACAGCGGTCCTGAGCAATGCAAGTAATAAAGGATCATGCACCAGCAGTTGTCTAGTTTCAGCAGTGTCTATCATACGTTCCTAACATACAATTAAGTTATCAAGGAACAGGCAGCAGCAGATGTTTCCATACAAGTCAGAAACAATCACCAATAAGTACCGAAACATATGCAAGTAAGTAATGCAATCTGTCACTCACGGTAGTCATGAGCAATGCATGTAATCAAGGAACGTGCACCAGCAGTTGTCCAGTTTCAGCATTGTCTATCATACGTTCCTAACATAGAATTAAGTAATCAAGGAACAAGCAGCAACAGATGTTTCCATACAAGTCAGAAACAATCACCAATAAGTACCGAAACATATGCAAGTAAGTAATGCAATCTGTCACTCACAGCGGTCATGAGCAATGCAAGTAATCAAGGAACATGCACCAGCAGTTGTCCAGTTTCAGCAGTGTCTATCATAAGTTCCTAACATATAAATAACTAAACATGGAACAACCAGCAACCGATGTTTCCATACAAGTCAGAAACAATCACCAATAAGTACCGAAACACATGCAATTAAGTAATGCAATCTGTCACTCACGGTGGACATTAGCAATGCATGTAATCAAGGAACGTGCACCAGCAGTTGTCCAGTTTCAGCAGTGTCTATCATACGTTCCTAACATAGAATTAAGTAATCAAGGAACAAGCAGCAACAGATGTTTCCATACAAGTCAGAAACAATCACCAATAAGTACCAAAACATATGCAAGTAAGTAATGCAATCTGTCACTCACAGCGGTCTTGAGCAATGCAAGTATTAAAGGAACATGCACCAGCAGTTGTCCAGTTTCAGCAGTGTCTATCATGCGTTCGTAACATAGAATTAAGTAATCAAGGAACAAGCAGCAACAGATGTTTCCATACAAGTCAGAAACAATCACCAATAAGTACCGAAACACATGCAATTAAGTAATGCAATCTGTCACTCACAGCGAAACTGAGCAATGTAAGTAATCAAGGAACATGCACCAGCAGTTGTCCAGTTTCAGCAGTGTCTATCATACGTTCCCAACATACAATTAAGTTATCAAGGAACAAACAGCAGCAGATGTTTCCATACAAGTCAGAAACAATCACCAATAAGTACCGAAACATATGAAAGTAAGTAATGCAATCTGTCACTCACAGTGGTCATGAGCAATGCAAGTAATCAAGGAACGTGCACCAGCAGTTGTCCAGTTTCAGCAGTGTCTATCGTACGTTCCTAACATACAATTAAGTTATCAAGGAACAAGCAGCAGCAGATGTTTCCATACAAGTCAGAAATAATCACCAATAAGTACCGAAACGTATGCAAGTAAGTAATGCAATCTGTCACTCACAGCGGTCATGAGCAATGCAAATAATCAAGGAACGTGCACCAGCAGTAGTCCAGTTTCAGAAGTGTCTATCATACGTTCCTAACATATAATTAAGTTATCAAGGAACAAGCAGCAGAAGATGTTTCCATACTAGTCAGAAACAATCACCAATAAGTACCGACACATATGCAAGTAAGTAATGCAATCTGTCACTCACAGCGGTCCTGAGCAATGCAAGTAATAAAGGATCATGCACCAGCAGTTGTCTAGTTTCAGCAGTGTCTATCATACGTTCCTAACATACAATTAAGTTATCAAGGAACAAGCAGCAGCAGATGTTTCCATACAAGTCAGAAACAATCACCAATAAGTACCGAAACATATGCAAGTAAGTAATGCAATCTGTTACTCACAGTGGTCATGAGCAATGCAAGTAATCAAGGAACGTGCACCAGCAGTTGTCCAGTTTCAGCAGTGTCTATCATACGTTCCTAACATACAATTAAGTTATCAAGGAACAAGCAGCAGCAGATGTTTCCATACAAGTCAGAAACAATCACGAATAAGTACCGAAACACATGCATATAAGTAATGCAATCTGTCACTCACAGCGGTCCTGAGCAATGCAAGTAATCAAGGAACATGCATCAGCAGTTGTCCAGTTTCAGCAGTGTCTATCATACGTTCCTAACATATAATTAAGTAATCATGGAACAACCAGCAGCAGATGTTTCCATACGAGTCAGTAACAATCACCAATAAGTACCGAAACATATGCAAGTAAGTAATGCAATCTGTCACTCACAGCGGTCATGAGCAATGAAAGTAATCAAGGAACGTGCACCAGCAGTTGTCCAGTTTCAGCAGTGTCTATCATACGTTCCTAACATACAATTAAGTTATCAAGGAACAAGCAGTAGAAGATGTTTCCATACAAGTCAGAAACAATCACCAATAAGTACCCAAACATATGCAAGTAAGTAATGCAATCTGTCACTCACAGCGGTCCTGAACGATGCAAGTAATCAAGTAACATGCACCAGCAGTTGTCCAGTTTCAGCAGTGTCTATCATACGTTCCTAACATAGAATTAAGTTATCAATGAACAAGCAGCAGCAGATGTTTCAATACAAGTTAGAAACAATCACCAATAAGTACCGAAACACATGAAAGTAAGTAATGCAATTTGTCACTCACAGCGGTCCTGAGCAATGCAAGTAATCAAGGAACATGCACCAGCAGTTGTCCAGTTTCAGCAGTGTCTATCATAAGTTCCTAACATATAAATAAGTAATCATGGAACAACCAGCAGCAGATTTTTCCATACGAGTCAGTAACAATCACCAATAAGTACCGAAACATATGCAAGTAAGTAATGCAATCTGTCACTCACGGTGGTCATGAGCAATGCATGTAATCAAGGAACGTGCACCAGCAGTTGTCCAGTTTCAGCATTGTCTATCATACGTTCCTAACATAGAATTAAGTAATCAAGGAACAAGCAGCAACAGATGTTTCCATACAAGTCAGAAACAATCACCAATAAGTACCGAAACATATGCAAGTAAGTAATGCAATCTGTCACTCACAGCGGTCATGAGCAATGCAAGTAATCAAGGAACATGCACCAGCAGTTGTCCAGTTTCAGCAGTGTCAATCATAAGTTCCTAACATATAAATAACTAAACATGGAACAACCAGCAACCGATGTTTCCATACAAGTCAGAAACAATCACCAATAAGTACCGAAACACATGCAATTAAGTAATGCAATCTGTCACTCACGGTGGTCATGAGCAATGCATGTAATCAAGGAACGTGCACCAGCAGTTGTCAAGTTTCAGCAGTGTCTATCATACGTTCCTAACATAGAATTAAGTAATCAAGGAACAAGCAGCAACAGATGTTTCCATACAAGTCAGAAACAATCACCAATAAGTACCGAAACATATGCAAGTAAGTAATGCAATCTGTCACTCACAGCGGTCTTGAGCAATGCAAGTATTAAAGGAACATGCACCAGCAGTTGTCCAGTTTCAGCAGTGTCTATCATGCGTTCGTAACATAGAATTAAGTAATCAAGGAACAAGTAGCAACAGATGTTTCCATACAAGTCAGAAACAATCACCAATAAGTACCGAAACACATGCAATTAAGTAATGCAATCTTTCACTCACAGCGAAACTGAGCAATGTAAGTAATCAAGGAACATGCACCAGCAGTTGTCCAGTTTCAGCAGTGTCTATCATACGTTCCTAACATACAATTAAGTTATCAAGGAACAAACAGCAGCAGATGTTTCCATACAAGTCAGAAACAATCACCAATAAGTACCGAAACATATGAAAGTAAGTAATGCAATCTGTCACTCACAGTGGTCATGAGCAATGCAAGTAATCAAGGAACGTGCACCAGCAGTTGTCCAGTTTCAGCAGTGTCTATCGTACGTTCCTAACATACAATTAAGTTATCAAGGAACAAGCAGCAGCAGATGTTTCCATACAAGTCAGAAACAATCACCAATAAGTACCGAAAGATATGCAAGTAAGTAATGCAATCTGTCACTCACAGCGGTCATGAGCAATGCAAGTAATCAAGGAACGTGCACCAGCAGTAGTCCAGTTTCAGCAGTGTCTATCATACGTTCCTAACATACAATTAAGTTATCAAGGAACAAGCAGCAGCAGATGTTTCCATACAAGTCAGAAACAATCACCAATAAGTACCGAAACATATGCAAGTAAGTAATGCAATCTGTCACTCACAGCGGTCCTGAGCAATGCAAGTAATAAAGGAACATGCACCAGCAGTTGTCCAGTTTCAGCAGTGTCTATCATACGTTCCTAACATAGAATTAAGTTATCAAGGAACAAGCAGCAGAAGATGTTTCCATACAAGTCAGAAACAATCACCAATAAGTATCGAAACATATGCAAGTAAGTAATGCAATCTGTCACTCACAGCGGTCGTGAGCAATGTAAGTAATCAAGGAACATGCACCAGCAGTTGTCCAGTTTCAACAGTGTCTATCATACGTTCCTAACATAGAATTAAGTAATCAAGGAACAAGCAGCAACGGATGTTTCCATACAAGTCAGAAACAATCACCAATAAGTACCAAAACATATGCAAGTAAGTAATGCAATCTGTCACTCACAGCGGTCTTGAGCAATGCAAGTAATAAAGGAACATGCACCAGCAGTTGTCCAGTTTCAGCAGTGTCTATCATGCGTTCCTAACATAGAATTAAGTAATCAAGGAACAAGCAGCAACAGATGTTTCCATACAAGTCAGAAACAATCACCAATAAGTACCGAAAGATATGCAAGTAAGTAATGCAATCTGTCACTCACAGCGGTCATGAGCAATGAAAGTAATCAAGGAACGTGCACCAGCAGTTGTCCAGTTTCAGCAGTGTCTATCATACGTTCCTGACATAGAATTAAGTAATCAAGGAACAAGCAGCAGCAGATGTTTCCATACGAGTCAGAAAGAATCACCAATATGTACAGAAACATATGCAAGTAAGTAATGCAATCTGTCACTCACAGCGATCCTGAGCAATGCAAGTAATCAAGTAACATGCACCAGCAGTTGTCCAGTTTCAGCAGTGTCTATCATACGTTCCTAACATACAATTAAGTTATCAAGGAACAAACAGCAGCAGATGTTTCCATACAAGTCAGAAACAATCACCAATAAGTACCGAAACATATGCAAGTAAGTAATGCAATCTGTCACTCACAGTGGTCATGAGCAATGCAAGTAATCAAGGAACATGCACCAGCAGTTGTCCAGTTTCAGCAGTGTCTATCGTACGTTCCTAACATACAATTAAGTTATCAAGGAACAAGCAGCAGCAGATGTTTCCATACAAGTTAGAAACAATCACCAATAAGTACCGAAAGATATGCAAGTAAGTAATGCAATCTGTCACTCACAGCGGTCATGAGCAATGCAAGTAATCAAGGAACGTGCACCAGCAGTAGTCCAGTTTCAGCAGTGTCTATCATACGTTCCTAACATACAATTAAGTTATCAAGGAACAAGCAGCAGAAGATGTTTCCATACAAGTCAGAAACAATCACCAATAAGTACCGACACATATGCAAGTAAGTAATGCAATCTGTCACTCACAGCGGTCCTGAGCAATGCAAGTAATAAAGGAACATGCACCAGCAGTTGTTCAGTTTCAGCAGTGTCTATCATACGTTCCTAACATAGAATTAAGTTATCAAGGAACAAGCAGCAGAAGATGTTTCCATACAAGTCAGAAACAATCACCAATAAGTATCAAAACATATGCAAATAAGTAATGCAATCTGTCACTCACAGCGGTCCTGAGCAATGTAAGTAATCAAGGAACATGCACCATGAGTTGTCTAGTTTCAGCAGTGTCTATCATACGTTCTTAACATACAATTAAGTTATCAAGGAACAAGCAGCAGCAGATGTTCCCATATAAGTCCGAAACAATCACCAATAAGTACCGAAACATATGCAAGTAAGTAATGCAATCTGTCACTCACAGCGGTCATGAGCAATGAAAGTAATCAAAGAACGTGCACCAGCAGTTGTCCAGTCTCAGCAGTGTCTATCATACGTTCCTGACATAGAATTAAGTAATCAAGGAACAAGCAGCAGCAGATGTTTCCATACGAGTCAGAAAGAATCACCAATAAGTACCGAAACATATGCAAGTAAGTAATGGAATCTGTCACTCACAGCGGTCCTGAGCAATGCAAGTAATCAAGTAACATGCACCAGCAGTTGTCCAGTTTCAGCAGTGTCTATCATACGTTCCTAACATAGAATTAAGTTATCAATGAACAAGCAGCAGCAGATGTTTCAATACAAGTTAGAAACAATCACCAATAAGTACCGAAACACATGCAAGTAAGTAATGCAATCTGTCACTCAAAGCGGTCCTGAGCAATGCAAGTAATCAAGGAACATGCACCAGCAGTTGTCCAGTTTCAACAATGTCTATCATAAGTTCCTAACATATAAATAAGTAATCATGGAACAACCAGCAGCAGATTTTTCCATACGAGTCAGTAACAATCACCAATAAGTACCGAAACATATGCAAGTAAGTAATGCAATCTGTCACTCAAGGTGGACATGAGCAATGCATGTAATCAAGGAACGTGCACCAGCAGTTGTCCAGTTTCAGCAGTGTCTATCATACGTTCCTAACATAGAATTAAGTAATCAAGGAACAAGCAGCAACAGATGTTTCCATACAAGTCAGAAACAATCACCAATAAGTACCGAAACATATGCAAGTAAGTAATGCAATCTGTCACTCACAGCGGTCCTGAGCAATGCAAGTAATAAAGGAACATGCACCAGCAGGTGTCCAGTTTCAGCAATGTCTATCATACGTTCCTAACATAGAATTAAGTAATTAAGGAACAAGCAGCAACAGATGTTTCCATACAAGTCAGAAACAATCACCAATAAGTACCGAAACACATGCAATTAAGTAATGCAATCTGTCACTCACAGCGAACCTGAGCAATGTAAGTAATCAAGGAACATGCACCAGCAGTTGTCCAGTTTCAGCAGTGTCTATCGTACGTTCCTAACATACAATTAAGTTATCAAGGAACAAGCAGCAGCAGATGTTTCCATACAAGTCAGAGACAATCACCAATAAGTATCGAAACATATGCAAGTAAGTAATGCAATCTGTCACTCACAGCGGTCATGAGCAATCCAAGTAATCAAGGAACGTGCACCAGCAGTAGTCCAGTTTCAGCAGTGTCTATCATACATTCCTAACATACAATTAAGTTATCAAGGAACAAGCAGCAGCAGATGTTTCCATACAAGTCAAAAACAATCACCAATAAGTACCGAAACATATGCAAGTAAGTAATGCAATCTGTCACTCACAGCGGTCCTGAGGAATGAAAGTAAGCAAGGAACATGCACCAGCAGTTGTCCAGTTTCAGCAGTGTCTATCATACGTTCCTAACATAGAATTAAGTAATCAAGGAACAAGCAGCAGCAGATGTTTCCATACAAGTCAGAAACAATCACCAATAAGTACCGAAACATATGCAAGTAAGTAATGCAATCTGCCACTCACAGCGGTCCTGAGCAATGTAAGTAATCAAGAAACATCCACCAGCAGTTGTCCAGTTTCAGCAGTGTCAATCATACGTTCCTAACATACAATTAATTTATCAAGGAACAAGCAGCAGCAGATGTTTCCATACAAGTCAGAAACAATCACCAATAAGTACCGAAACATATGCAAGTAAGTAATGCAATCTGTCACTAACAGCGGTCATGAGCAATGAAAGTAATCAAGGAACGTGCACCAGCAGTTGTCCAGTTTCAGCAGTGTCTATCATACGTTCCTGACATAGAATTAAGTAATCAAGGAACAAGCAGCAGCAGCTGTTTCCATACGAGTCAGAAAGAATCACCAATAAGTACCGAAACATATGCAAGTAAGTAATGCAATCTGTCACTCACAGCGGTCCTGAGCAATGCAAGTAATCAAGGAACATGCACCAGCCGTTGTCCAGTTTCAGCAGTGTCTATCATAAGTTCCTAAAATATAAATAAGTAATCATGGAACAACCAGCAGCAGATTTTTCCATACGAGTCAGTAACAATCACCAATAAGTACCGAAACATACGCAAGTAAGTAATGCAATCTGTCACTCACGGTGGTCATGAGCAATGCATGTAATCAAGGAACGTGCACCAGCAGTTGTCCAGTTTCAGCAGTGTCTATCATACGTTCCTAACATAGAATTAAGTAATCAAGGAACAAGAAGCAACAGATGTTTCCATACAAGTCAGAAACAATCACCAATAAGTACCGAAACATATGCAATGTAACATCCAATTACCACAAACAGTACACGTCATAATATTTCATTTGATTAGGTAATAATAATTGTTTGATACCACAGGTCCATCAGCAAAAATACTTGATTACAACAATAAATTAAGGATCAAATGGTGGTCTAACTAGCTTCTAAAATCTTCAATCAGAGTGCGGAAGACTGAACAAGCTACCCGAGACCGCATCGTCTTTACAAAATAGGCATCATCAAAAGTCAAAAGGTCTGCTATCATCAAAATTTAGATTCACTTAGCCTGGGACGAACTACCCGCTATGATCTTGCCTTTATCAGCTTTTCCTGAAAAAGAATTGTCATGACAGAGTAAGCTAACAAAGCTTAGTGAGTAAACAGAGTTCCATTAGTTACCACACACATAAAACATACTATCAGATCCTGTCGGCAATACGTCAGAGACGGCAAATAGGTTGGGAGACAACCCAGTCAGTAATCCCATGTGTAAGGCCGAAGCCCTACGGGAAGTGTATGGAAACAAGTCAGATAGGAAAGGAATCTGCAGAATTCCCTCCTGTGAATGGAGATCTCACATTCGGTCCTGTCGGATAATGCAATATGCAACGGCAAGTATATAAACAGTCAAGTAAGCAGTAAGCATGATACGTATTTACATAAAATGTAAAAGTGAACATGCAGTCAAGGCCATTTAAGTGTCTAGCTTCAGTAATGACAATAGTACGTTTTTATGATACAATATAGTATTAAAGAAGCATGCAGCAACAGTCAGAAGTTTCCATACAGTCAATACATTCACCAATAAGTATCGAGATATATGCAAGTAATTAATGAAATCTGTCACTCACAGTGGTCCGTAGTCAGATAATGCTTAATGAATTAAGCGGTTCAGTTTACTCTGTCAATCGACGGGTTCCTGCAGTTCAGTTTCAAGTCTGACATATTAATGTCAAGTCTGTGTCATAATCTATATAACCCTAGTTACATATTCAGGTTATTGTCAATTCCGGCTGTCGAGTCTGAGGTAGTTCCTATCGTCCCAAGGTGAGTCTATTCTTATCAGATTAATTCGATTTATCTAATTACATAAGTGTGGCCTTGAAATAAAGCCAATCATATTACTAGCTGGGTGCATCATGACATGCGATTTCCAATAGTTCATTCAATGTTTGATAATTCATTTGTGCATAGAATAGATATGCAACTTGAACTTGTGAGTTTTATCATAATCATATTATACTTTTAATTATAATAGGTTGATTAATCACTTAATTCTGATTTTAGGAATTTAACTTTGGCTAGGAGCAAACTCAGATTCCAATTTAGAGAGATAGATTCGAACACACATACACATTCGAATCTAGTGGTCTAGATTCGAACACATACATTCATTCGAGTCTAGGAGGTCAGATTCGAGGCACACACACACTAGATTCTAGGGGATAGATTCGAAATATGCATATAGATTCGAAATTAGGACTTAGACTCGAGGCACATACCTAGATTCGAACCTTCATAGACTCGAATACATAGAATCGAACATACACTCCCTCGAATCTAGGTGATTAGATTCGAGACATGCATCTAATTCGAGTCTAGATAAATCTCTCGAATCTGATCATCTTGTTCATCGGTTTTCCAGGTTCTAACAACGAAACTTGAACAAAAATGAGGGAGAAATAGTTACTAACCTTCGTCCAAGCTATAACCTTCGACTATGGATGATTTCCAAGCAAGAACAGGTCCTAAACGGGGGCAAATCAGCTTCAAAAGAAGGAAAAATGAGCAAACTCGAAAATGCTCATTCAAAACCGAACCAAAAGTCAGAAAAATGGTCAATCTTACCTCAAATCCGGACGAAATCAAACAAGAAATGGTAGATTCGTGAAGAACTCGACAATCTCTATCCGATGACGTATGAATCACGAGAATCCGACGGTGCAATTAGGAGGAAAGCTAGAGAGAAGGGGGTAAACTTAGAGAGAAGGAGGAGAATTCTAGTTTCCAAACCTAAGAAATGAGGAGGGGAGCCCATATTTATAGGAAAATAGGGAGAAAATCAGATTTTCTACTGAATTATCCGGAATTGACCAACTTTATTTCTCAACAATCCGACTTGCATAAATGTCTTTTAGTCACATTTTTATTCATTTTAGTCCGTTTCGTCATTTTCGGTCTTCAATTTGACATTTAGCTGAATTTTAATTATTAATTTTATTTCAGCTAATTTTGGGCAACTTTTCATAATTAATTATAACTTAATATAATTAACTATTTAAGATTCATGTTTTCAGCTATTTACTAAAAATTGGATAAAATTGCTTTATTATCCAAAGTCTGATGCTGAAATTATATTTAATAAATTACGGGCTGTTACAATTTATCCAAAGTCTGATGCTGAAATTATATTTAATAAATTACGGGCTGTTACAATCTTCCCCCGTTAAATTAATTCCGTCCTCAGAATTAACTAAGACAGAAATAACTTCGGATACTTCTGCCTAATCTCGTCTTCTCGTTCCCAAGTTTGCGCAGATCCCTTGTGATATTTCCATTGAACTAACACCATTGGGATTTCCTTGCTACGCAATTTCGAAACTTTATGATCAATTATACGCTCGGGCTCTTATTCGTATCGTAACTGCTCATCTATTTGCACGTCTTTCCAAGGAATCACGGCTTCAGCGTCAGCCAAACACTTTCGAAGATTACTCACATGGAATACATCATGAATCCCAATCATTTCGGCAGGCAGCTTTAGTCTGTAGGCTTGCAATCCTATACGCTCGAGAATTTCAAAAGGACCCACAAATCGAGGGCTCAACTTCCCCCGTTTGCCGAACCTTACTATTCCTTTTCTTGGCGAAACCTTCAGCAACACTTTATCTCCAACTTCAAACGCAATCGGTTTACGTCTTCTATCATGATACTTCTTTTGTCTGTCTTGAGAAGTCTGTATCCGCTGCCGAATCAATTGTAGCTGATCATGGGCTTCTTGCAGAATCGCTGGTCCAGAGATCGGCCGTTCACCTGTTTCCCTCCAACAGGTTGGAGTTCGGCATCGACGTCCGTACAAAAGCTGATATGGAGGCATACCAATAGTCGAGTGATAACTATTGTTATAAGCAAACTCCACAAACGGCAGGTGAGTATCCCAACTTCCACCGAGATCAATCACACAGGCACGTAACATATCTTCTAAGGTCAAAATTGTCCTCTCACTTTGCCCGTCAGTTTCTGGATGATAAGCGGTGCTCATCTTAAGTTCAGTTCCTAGTCCATTCTGAAAAGCCTTCCAAAAACGAGAAGTAAATCTGCTGTCACGGTCCGATACTATAGACAATGGCACACCATGTCTAGTCACTATTTCCTTTACGTACAATTCCGCTAACTTTTCGAGGCGTTCATCTTCACGTATGGGTAGAAAATGGGCTGACTTAGTAAGTCGATCCACTATTACCCATATAGAGTCATGATTCCGCTTTGTCCTTGGCAGCTTTGTCACAAAGTCCATGGTTATGTGGTCCCACTTCCATTCCGGGATTGGCAATGGTTGTAGTTCCCCATACGGCTTCTGATGTTCAGACTTGACTTGTAAACAAGTCATGCAATTTTCTACATATCGCCCCACGTCCTTCTTCATTCCAGGCCACCAATACTCCGTCCTCAAATCTTGATACATTTTAGTAGAACCAGGGTGAATCGAAAATTTCGACATATGAGCTTCCGACAGAATTTGATCCCGAATACCTCCTAGTCTGGGAACCCATATTCTATCCAAGAACCGTCTAAGACCGCTATTATCAAGAGTCAGCTGGGTCACATAAGTAACCATGCGTTCAGATTTCAAGTTCTCATCCCGAATGGCTTCGGTTTGAGCGGCAATAATCGACTTAGTCAAGGCAGACTCCAAAACAACAAAAGTCAAAGCATAACATCGGGTATAATGGTCTTGTCCGGTTTTGCGACTTAGGGCATCTGCTACAATGTTTGCTTTACCTGGATGGTAAAGGATCTCACAGTCATAGTCTTTAATCAATTCCATAGATCGCCTTTGCCGCATATTCAGCTCTTTCTGGTCAAATATATACTTCAGACTTTTGTGATCGGTATATAACTTGCATCTAGTCCCATACAGATAATGCCGCCAAATTTTCAGTGCGAAAGTCACGGCTGCAAGCTCCAAGTCATGCGTCGGGTAATTCTTCTCATGCGCCTTTAGCTGCCTTGATGCGTAGGCACTTACTTTATCCCTTTGCATCAACACACAGCCTAATCCCATCTTAGAAGCATCACTATAGACTACAAAATCATCATTACCCTCAGGTAAAGCCAGAATCGGCGCTTCTACTAGCTTACGCTTCAAAGTCTCAAAGGCTCGATCTTGAGATTCATTCCATTCAAACTTAACTTCTTTCTTCGTCAGACTGGTTAAAGGCACCGCAATCTTGGAGAAATCACGGATAAATCTTCTGTAATAACCCGCTAAACCCAAGAAACTCCGGACTTCAGATACGTTTTTCGGTGCTTCCCACTTCTGAACCGCATCAACCTTTGATGGATCTACGGCTATTCCCTCACCGGAGACAATATGTCCTAAAAATTGCACCTGACGTAACCAGAATTCACATTTGGAGAATTTTGCATAGAGTCGCTCCTTTCGTAACAATTCTAGCAATTCTCGCAAATGCATCGCATGATCAGATTCAGACTTGGAATAAATCAAGATGTCATCAATGAAGACTATCACTGATTTATCCAGCATTGGTCCACATACCCTATTCATGAGGTCCATAAATGCGGCCGGGGCATTTGTGAGACCGAACGGCATTACTAGAAACTCAAAATGACCGTAACGAGTACGAAATGCAGTCTTCGGTACGTCAGACTCAAATACTTTGAGTTGATGGTAACCAGATCGGAGATCGATCTTTGAGAAGTAACTAGCCCCTTGCAGTTGATCAAACAAGTCGTCAATTCTAGGCAGAGGGTATCGGTTCTTAATAGTTACCTTATTTAACTCCCGATAATCGATACACATACGAAAGGTACCATCCTTCTTCTTAACAAAAAGAACCGGAGCACCCCAGGGAGAAGTACTCGGACGAATAAACCCTTTTTTCAATAATTCCTGCAACTGACTCATCATTTCCTTCATCTCATTCGGAGCTAAACGGTAAGGTGCTTTCGCGATAGGAGCAGCACCCGGTACAAGGTCAATATGGAATTCAATTTGACGATCTGGTGGCAAACCAGAGATGTCATCCGGGAACACGTCAGGGAAATCACGAACTACAGAAACATCAGACACGGTCTTTTTAACTTCCTTATCATCTAAGGCATATGCTAAATAGGCGGCACAACCTTTGGTTAGGCACTTTCGGGCTTTCAGTACAGAGATGAGACCTAATTCTCGAGTCTTTCTATCGCCATAAACATAACGTTCACTTCCTTCGGGGGTTCTAATTCTAATTATCCTTTTAGCACAAAGGATTTCAGCATTATTCGTCATTAGCCAGTCCATTCCTATAATAACATCGAACTCCCTAATCCACATTGGTATCAGGTCAACGTCCGAGGAGAGGTCATCAATCACTAGCTTACAGGAACGAAAAACTCTATTCACAGTCACATAATTCGAGCTAGCAGTTTCGATGTCTAAGGGTGCAGGTAACATCACAGGGGCAAAATCAAACTGTTTAGCAAACTTTTCAGACACATACGACAGATTAGAGCCAGAGTCAAATAAGATTAAGGCAGGCATATCATTAACAAGAAATGTACCCGTGACGACGTCAGCAGTCTCTTTTGCCTCTTCGGCTGTCATCTGGAAGGATCTCGGTTGATTCCTCGGAGCAGAGGAACCCTTGACTGATTGCTGAGGTGAAGATGTAGGCGGAGGAACAAATCGGGGTCGGGTACAATCTTTAGCATGATGCCCCAACGTAATGCAGTTTCTGCAAGCCTCATCACGCCTGGGACATTCTGACCGATCATGACCATTCTGTTTACAGCAGTAACATCTAACGAACGCAGGATCGCATTTCCCTTCATGAGTTTGCTTGCAGCGAGGACAAGCAGGCTTTGGCGTCGAGGTCACAGCATACGACTTAGCTTTCTTGAAAGACTGCTTATCTCCCCTCTTCGAACTTTCATTCTTCTTTTCAGCTCTCTCAGATTTTTCCTTCTTATTAGATTTGGCAATGAAAGGACATGCGCGCTCAGGATAGATTTCAAGCTCACCTACCCTAGCAATTTCCACTGCCTCAATATAACTTCTCGGTCTGCCGGACTTCACAAACTTCCGGATTTCTCGATCCAGACCATCCACAAACAAATCCCTTCTTCTTTCGTCAGTATCAACGGGGTGATCAGATAATAATGAGAGCCTGGTAAATTCCAGCTCATAGTCCGTCACGGATCTTGTACCTTGCTGAAAAGATAGCAGGGTTTTCTCCATCTGGCGCTTAACATCCTGGGGGCAGTATTTTTCCTTCAGATGTATCTTAAATTGATCCCAAGTAATGGATTTCTCCATTGCTTCAGACATGGGATTCGTAATCGACTTCCACCAACGGCCAGCTCCATCTTCCAACATTCCTGTTGCAAACGTCACCTTGTCTTCCTCATTACACTTGGAGAGTTTAAACGCTTTTTCCACATTCGCGACCCAGTCCATGGCTTTAACAGGATCAGATGACCCCGCAAACGTACGAGCTCCACATTTCTTGAAATCAACAAACGTACACTCACGTCCTACCTTAACGTGATGGTCAGAAGAGTCAGTCTCACTTTCATCAGAGGACACATGTCTATGCTTCCTCTTCCTGTCTTTCTTTGGCTTCGCTAACATTTCTTCCCTATGCTTCAGTTCTAATTCTTGTAACTTAAGTTCTCGCAACCTAAGTTCTTCTTCACGGCGCTTAAATTCCATTTCGCGCTGGTTTACTTCATCAGTCTGCATCACTGCTTTACCCTTGGTCAACAAATCCTTTATCTCCCTAAATCGGTCTTCAACGGCCATATCAGTCTGTAATCGATTTCTATCCATCATAAGCTGCATCTGCCTACGGTTATCCTCATTCAACTTATGAACGAGGTCAATCAATTGAGCCTGCTGGGGAGGCACAGGGGTGGCAGTACTGCTTGAGTCATTAGCAGTATTCTCAGGGTCAGTGCCTAAGTCCTCTACGTGAACAGATTCTTTGTGTTGATCAGCTGCAGCATCAGCAGCTTTATCAACCCTTGAGGAACCGGCAACAGTCGGATTCTTATCAGCCATTGGCTGAAAATATAAAGGAAATAGCTATTATTTCCTGATTCAAATAAGCACAATTCAAGTCATAATTCCTACATCAGATAATCATATCTAAATTCATAGATATGAAGGCAGTCAGTCAATCAGGCAGGTACAAAGTCAAGTCAAAGTCAAGTCAGTATCAAGCAGTCAATCCCTCCCCCATCCTATCAGTCATCATTTTCCTATCTTAGGTCAAGTTGTGTGGGTAGTCCTTTACTAATTAGGTTACCCTAGGCCTCGGTGACTTGTTCGGGAATTCAGAGTCACATAGTCCATATCATACCAGTAGTTTAAGTATCGGGTGGCCAATCCGATGATTAAACTGCTGCTCTGATACCAACTTTGTAACATCCAATTACCACAAACAGTACACGTCATAATATTTCATTTGATTAGGTAATAATAATTGTTTGATACCACAGGTCCATCAGCAACAATACTTGATTACAACAATAAATTAAGGATCAAATGGTGGTCTAACTAGCTTCTAAAATCTTCAATCAGAGTGCGGAAGACTGAACAAGCTACCCGAGACCGCATCGTCTTTACAAAATAGGCATCATCAAAAGTCAAAAGGTCTGCTATTCATCAAAATCCAGATTCACTTAGCCTGGGACGAACTACCCGCTATGATCTTGCCTTTATCAGCTTTTCCTGAAAAAGAATTGTCATGACAGAGTAAGCTAACAAAGCTTAGTGAGTAAACAGAGTTCCATTAGTTACCACACACATAAAACATACTATCAGATCCTGTCGGCAATACGTCAGAGACGGCAAATAGGTTGGGAGACAACCCAGTCAGTAATCCCATGTGTAAGGCCGAAGCCCTACGGGAAGTGTATGGAAACAAGTCAGATAGGAAAGGAATCTGCAGAATTCCCTCCTGTGAATGGAGATCTCACATTCGGTCCTGTCGGATAATGCAATATGCAACGGCAAGTATATAAACAGTCAAGTAAGCAGTAAGCATGATACGTATTTACATAAAATGTAAAAGTGAACATGCAGTCAAGGCCATTTAAGTGTCTAGCTTCAGTAATGACAATAGTACGTTTTTATGATACAATATAGTATTAAAGAAGCATGCAGCAACAGTCAGAAGTTTCCATACAGTCAATACATTCACCAATAAGTATCGAGATATATGCAAGTAATTAATGAAATCTGTCACTCACAGTGGTCCGTAGTCAGATAATGCTTAATGAATTAAGCGGTTCAGTTTACTCTGTCAATCGACGGGTTCCTGCAGTTCAGTTTCAAGTCTGACATATTAATGTCAAGTCTGTGTCATAATCTATATAACCCTAGTTACATATTCAGGTTATTGTCAATTCCGGCTGTCGAGTCTGAGGTAGTTCCTATCGTCCCAAGGTGAGTCTATTCTTATCAGATTAATTCGATTTATCTAATTACATAAGTGTGGCCTTGAAATAAAGCCAATCATATTACTAGCTGGGTGCATCATGACATGCGATTTCCAATAGTTCATTCAATGTTTGATAATTCATTTGTGCATAGAATAGATATGCAACTTGAACTTGTGAGTTTTATCATAATCATATTATACTTTTAATTATAATAGGTTGATTAATCACTTAATTCTGATTTTAGGAATTTAACTTTGGCTAGGAGCAAACTCAGATTCCAATTTAGAGAGATAGATTCGAACACACATACACATTCGAATCTAGTGGTCTAGATTCGAACACATACATTCATTCGAGTCTAGGAGGTCAGATTCGAGGCACACACACACTAGATTCTAGGGGATAGATTCGAAATATGCATATAGATTCGAAATTAGGACTTAGACTCGAGGCACATACCTAGATTCGAACCTTCATAGACTCGAATACATAGAATCGAACATACACTCCCTCGAATCTAGGTGATTAGATTCGAGACATGCATCTAATTCGAGTCTAGATAAATCTCTCGAATCTGATCATCTTGTTCATCGGTTTTCCAGGTTCTAACAACGAAACTTGAACAAAAATGAGGGAGAAATAGTTACTAACCTTCGTCCAAGCTATAACCTTCGACTATGGATGATTTCCAAGCAAGAACAGGTCCTAAACGGGGGCAAATCAGCTTCAAAAGAAGGAAAAATGAGCAAACTCGAAAATGCTCATTCAAAACCGAACCAAAAGTCAGAAAAATGGTCAATCTTACCTCAAATCCGGACGAAATCAAACAAGAAATGGTAGATTCGTGAAGAACTCGACAATCTCTATCCGATGACGTATGAATCACGAGAATCCGACGGTGCAATTAGGAGGAAAGCTAGAGAGAAGGGGGTAAACTTAGAGAGAAGGAGGAGAATTCTAGTTTCCAAACCTAAGAAATGAGGAGGGGAGCCCATATTTATAGGAAAATAGGGAGAAAATCAGATTTTCTACTGAATTATCCGGAATTGACCAACTTTATTTCTCAACAATCCGACTTGCATAAATGTCTTTTAGTCACATTTTTATTCATTTTAGTCCGTTTCGTCACTTTCGGTCTTTAATTTGACATTTAGCTGAATTTTAATTATTAATTTTATTTCAGCTAATTTTGGGCAACTTTTCATAATTAATTATAACTTAATATAATTAACTATTTAAGATTCATGTTTTCAGCTATTTACTAAAAATTGGATAAAATTGATTTATTATCCAAAGTCTGATGCTGAAATTATATTTAATAAATTACGGGCTGTTACAATTTATCCAAAGTCTGATGCTGAAATTATATTTAATAAATTACGGGCTGTTACATGCAAGTAAGTAATGTAATCTGTCACTCACAGCGGTCCTGAGCAATGCAAGTAATAAAGGAACATGCATCAGCAGTTGTCCAGTGTCAGCAGTGTCTATCATACGTTCCTAACATAGAATTAAGTAATCAAGGAACAAGCAGCAACAGATGTTTCCATACAAGTCAGAAACAATCACCAATAAGTACCGAAACACATGCAATTAAGTAATGCAATCTGTCACTCACAGCGAACCTGAGCAATGTAAGTAATCAAGGAACATGCACTTGCAGTTGTCCAGTTTCAGCAGTGTCTATCGTACGTTCCTAACATACAATTAAGTTATCAAGGAACAAGCAGCAGCAGATGTTTCCATACAAGTCAGAAACAATCACCAATAAGTACCGAAAGATATGCAAGTAAGTAATGCAATCTGTCACTCACAGCGGTCATGAGCAATGCAAGTAATCAAGGAACGTGCACCAGCAGTAGTCCAGTTTCAGCAGTGTCTATCATACGTTCCTAACATACAATTAAGTTATCAAGGAACAAGCAGCAGAAGATGTTTCCATACAAGTCAGAAACAATCACCAATAAGTACCGACACATATGCAAGTAAGTAATGCAATCTGTCACTCACAGCGGTCCTGAGCAATGCAAGTAATAAATGAACATGCACCAGCAGTTGTCCAGTTTCAGCAGTGTCTATCATACGTTCCTAACATAGAATTAAGTAATCAAGGAACATGCAGCAGCAGATGTTTCCATACAAGTCAGAAACAATCACCAATAAGTACCGAAACATATGCAAGTAAGTAATGCAATCTGTCACTCACAGCGGTCCTGAGCAATGTAAGTAATCAAGAAACATGCACCAGCAGTTGTCCAGTTTCAGCAGTGTCTATCATACGTTCCTAACATACAATTAAGTTATCAAGGAACAAGCAGCAGCAGATGTTTCCATACAAGTCAGAAACAATCACCAATAAGTACCGAAACATATGCAAGTAAGTAATGCAATCTGTCACTCACAGCGGTCCTAAGCAATGCAAGTAATCAAGGAACATGCACCAGCAGTTGTCCAGTTTCAGCAGTGTCTATCATACGTTCCTAACATAGAATTAAGTAATCAAGGAACAAGCAGCAACAGATGTTTCCATACAAGTCAGAAACAATCACCAATAAGTACCGAAACACATGCAATTAAGTAATGCAATCTGTCACTCACAGCCAACCTGAGCAATGTAAGTAATCAAGGAACATGCACCAGCAGTTGTCCAGTTTCAGCAGTGTCTATCGTACGTTCCTGACATACAATTAAGTTATCAAGGAACAAGCAGCAGCAGATGTTTCCATACAAGTCAGAAACAATCACCAATAAGTACCGAAAGATATGCAAGTAAGTAATGCAATCTGTCACTCACAGCGGTCATGAGCAATGCAAGTAATCAAGGAACGTGCACCAGCAGTAGTCCAGTTTCAGCAGTGTCTATCATACGTTCCTAACATACAATTAAGTTATCAAGGAACAAGCAGCAGAAGATGTTTCCATACAAGTCAGAAACAATCACCAATAAGTACCGACACATATGCAAGTAAGTAATGCAATTTGTCACTCACAGCGATCCTGAGCAATGCAAGTAATAAAGGAACATGCACCAGCAGTTGTCCAGTTTCAGCAGTGTCTATCAGACGTTCCTAACATAGAATTAAGTTATCAAGGAACAAGCAGCAAAAGATGTTTCCATACAAGTCAGAAACAATCACCAATAAGTATCGAAACATATGCAAGTAAGTAATGCAATCTGTCACTCACAGCGGTCCTGAGCAATGTAAGTAATCAAGAAACATGCACCAGCAGTTGTCCAGTTTCAGCAGTGTCTATCATACGTTCCTAACATACAATTAAGTTATCAAGGAACAAGCAGCAGCAGATGTTTCCATACAAGTCAGAAACAATCACCAATAAGTACCGAAACATATGCAAGTAAGTAATGCAATCTGTCACTCACAGTGGTCATGAGCAACGCAAGTATTCAAGGAACGTGCACCAGCAGTTGTCTAGTTTCAGCAGTGTCTATCATACGTTCCTAACATACAATAAAGTTATCAAGGAACAAGCAGCAGCAGAAGTTTCCATACAAGTCAGAAACAATCACGAATAAGTACCGAAACACATGCATATAAGTAATGCAATCCGTCACTCACAGCGGTCCTGAGCAATGCAAGTAATCAAGGAACATGTATCAGCAGTTGTCCAGTTTCAGCAGTGTCTATCATACGTTCCTAACATATAATTAAGTAATCATGGAACAACCAGCACCAGATGTTTCCATACGAGTCAGTAACAATCACCAATAAGTACCGAAACATATGCAAGTAAGTAATGCAATCTGTCACTCACGGCGGCCATGAGCAATGCATGTAATCAAGGAACGTGCACCAGCAGTTGTCCAGTTTCATTAGTGTCTATCATACGTTCCTAACATAGAATTAAGTAATCAAGGAACAAGCAGCAGCAGATGTTTCCATACAAGTCAGAAACAATCACGAATAAGTACCGAAACACATGCATATAAGTAATGCAATCTGTCACTCACAGCGGTCCTGAGCAATGCAAGTAATTAAGGAACATGCATCAGCAGTTGTCCAGTTTCAGCAGTGTCTATCATACGTTCCTAACATATAATTAAGTAATCATGGAACAACCAGCAGCAGATGTTTCCATACGAGTCAGTAACAATCACCAATAAGTACCGAAACATATGCAAGTAAGTAACACAATCTGTAACTCACAGCGGTCATGAGCAATGAAAGTAATCAAGGAACGTGCACCAGCAGTTGTCCAGTTTCAGCAGTGTCTATCATACGTTCCTAACATACAATTAAATTATCAAGGAACAAGCAGCAGAAGATGTTTCCATACAAGTCAGAAACAATCACCAATAAGAACCCAAACATATGCAAGTAAGTAATGCAATCTGTCACTCACAGCGGTCCTGAGCAATGCAAGTAATCAAGTAACATGCACCAGCAGTTGTCCAGTTTCAGCAGTGTCTATCATACGTTCCTAACATAGAATTAAGTTATCAAGGAACAAGCAGCAGCAGATGTTTCCATACAAGTCAGAAACAATCACCAATAAGTACCGAAAGATATGCAAGTAAGTAATGCAATCTGTCACTCACAGCGGTCCTGAGCAATGCAAGTAATAAAGGATCATGCACCAGCAGTTGTCCAGTTTCAGCAGTGTCTATCATACGTTCCTAACATAGAATTAAGTTATCAAGGAACAAGCAGCAGCAGATGTTCCAATACAAGTCAGAAACAATCACCAATAAGTACCGAAACATATGTAAGTAAGTAATGCAATATGTCACTCACAGCGGTCCTGAGCAATGTAAGTAATCAAGGAACATGGACCAGCAGTTGTCCAGTTTCAGCAGTGTCTATCATACGTTCCTAACATAGAATTAAGTTATCAAGGAACAAGCAGCAACAGATGTTTCCATACAAGTCAGAAACAATCACGAACAAGTACCGAAACACATGCATATAAGTAATGCAATCTGTCACTCACAGCGGTCCTGAGCAATGCAAATAATCAAGGAACATGCATCAGCAGTTGTCCAGTTTCAGCAGTGTCTATCATACGTTCCTAAGGTATAATTAAGTAATCATGGAACAACCAGCAGCAGATGTTTCCATATGAGTCAGTAACAATCACCAATAAGTACCGAAACATATGCAAGTAAGTAATGCAATCTGTCACTCACAGCGGTCATGAGCAATGCAAGTATTCAAGGAACGTGCACCAGCAGTTGTCCAGTTTCAGCAGTGTCTATCATACGTTCCTAACATACAATTAAGTTATCAAGGAACAAGCAGCAGCAGATGTTTCCATACAAGTCAGAAACAATCTCCAATAAGTACCGAAACATAAGCAAGTAAGTAATGCAATCTGTCACTCACAGCGGTCATGAGCAATGCAAGTAATCAAGGAACGTGCACCAGCAGTAGTCCAGTTTCAGCAGTGTCTATCATACGTTCCTAACATACAATTAAGTTATCAAGGAACAAGCAGCAGATAATGTTTCCATACAAGTCAGAAACAATCACCAATAAGTACCGACACATATGCAGGTAAGTAATGCAATCTGTCACTCACAGCGGTCCTGAGCAATGCAAGTAATAAAGGAACATGCACCAGCAGTTGTCCAGTTTCAGCAGTGTCTATCATACGTTCCTAACATACAATTAAGTTATCAAGGACAAGTAGCAGAAGATGTTTCCATACAAGTCAGAAACAATCACCAATAAGTACCCAAACATATGCAAGTAAGTAATGCAATCTGTCACTCACAGAGGTCCTGTGCAATGCAAGTAATCAAGTAACATGCACCAGCAGTTGTCCAGTTTCAGCAGTGTCTATCATACGTTCCTAACATAGAATTAAGTTATCAAGGAACAAGCAGCAGCAGATGTTTCCATACCAGTCAGAAACAATCACCAATAAGTACCGAAAGATATGCAAGTAAGTAATGCAATCTGTCACTCACAGCGGTCCTGAGCAATGCAAGTAATAAAGGATCATGCACCAGCAGTTGTCCAGTTTCAGCAGTGTCTCTCATACGTTCCTAACATAGAATTAAGTTATCAAGGAACAAGCAGCAGAAGATGTTCCCATACAAGTCAGTAACAATCACCAATAAGTACCGAAACATATGCAAGTAAGTAATGCAATATGTCACTCACAGCGGTCCTGAGCAATGGAAGTAATCAAGGAACATGCACCAGCAGTTGTCCAGTTTCAGCAGTGTCTATCATACGTTCCAAACATAGAAATTAAGTTATCAAGGAACAAGCAGCAGCAGATGTTTCCATACAAGTCGGAAACAATCACCAATAAGTACCGAAACATATGCAAGTAAGTAATGCAATCTGTCACTCACAGCGGTCCTGAGCAATGTAAGTAATCAAGAAACATGCACCAGCAGTTGTCCAGTTTCAGCAGTGTCTATCATACGTTCCTAACATACAATTAAGTTATCAAGGAACAAGCAGCAGCAGATGTTTCCATACAAGTTAGAAACAATCACCAATAAGTATCGAAACATATGCAAGTAAGTAATGCAATCTGTCACTCACATTGGTCATAAGCAATGCAAGTAATCAAGGAACGTGCACCAGCAGTTGTCCAGTTTCAGCAGTGTCTATCATACGTTCCTAACATACAATTAGCTTTTCAAGGAACAAGCAGCAGAAGATGTTTCCCTACAAGTCAGAAACAATCACCAATAAGTACCCAAACATATGCAAGTAAGTAATGCAATCTGTCACTCACAGCGGTCCTGAGCAATGCAAGTAATCAAGTAACATGCACCAACAGTTGTCTAGTTTCAGCAGTGTCTATCATGCGTTCCTAACATAGAATTAAGTTATCAATGAACAAGCAGCAGCAGATGTTTCCATACAAGTTAGAAACAATCACCAATAAGTACCGAAACACATGCATGTAAGTAATGCAATCTGTCACTCACAGCGGTCCTGAGCAATGCAAGTAATCAAGGAACATGCACCAGCAGTTGTCCAGTTTCAGAAGTGTCTATCATAAGTTCCTAACATATAAATAAGTAATCATGGAACAACCAGCACCAGATGTTTCCATACGAGTCAGTAACAATCACCAATAAGTACCGAAACATATGCAAGTAAGTAATGCAATCTGTCACTCACGGCGGCCATGAGCAATGCATGTAATCAAGGAACGTGCACCAGCAGTTGTCCAGTTTCATTAGTGTCTATCATACGTTCCTAACATAGAATTAAGTAATCAAGGAACAAGCAGCAACAGATGTTTCCATACAAGTAAGAAACAATCACCAATAAGTACCGAAACATATGCAAGTAAGTAATGCAATCTGTCACTCACAGCGGTCCTTAGCAATGCAAGTAATAAAGGAACATGCACCAGCAGTTTTCCAGTTTCAGCAGTGTCTATCATACGTTCCTAACATAGAATTAAATAATCAAGGAACAAGCAGCAGCAGATGTTTCCATACAAGTCAGAAACAATCACCAATAAGTACCGAAACACATGCAATTAAGTAATGCAATCTGTCACTCACAGCGAACCGGAGCAATGAAAGTAATCAAGGAACATGCACCAGCAGTTGTCCAGTTTCAGCAGTGTCTATCATACGTTCCTAACATACAATTAAGTTATCAAGGACAAGCAGCAGAAGATGTTTCCATACAAGTCAGAAACAATCACCAATAAGTACCCAAACATATGCAAGTAAGTAATGCAATCTGTCACTCACAGAGCACCTGAGCAATGCAAGTAATCAAGTAACATGCACCAGCAGTTGTCCAGTTTCAGCAGTGTCTATCATACGTTCCTAACATAGAATTAAGTTATCAAGGAACAAGCAGCAACAGATGTTTCCGTACCAGTCAGAAACAATCACCAATAAGTACCGAAACACATGCAATTAAGTAATGCAATCTGTCACTCACACCGGTACTGAGCAATGCAAGTAATAAAGGATCATGCACCAGCAGTTGTCCAGTTTCAGTAGTGTCTATCATACGTTCCTAACATAGTATTAAGTTATCAAGGAACAAGCAGTAGAAGATGTTCCCATAAAAGTCAGTAACAATCACCAATAAGTACCGAAACATATGCAACTAAGTAATGCAATATGTCACTCACAGCGGTCCTGAGCAATGTAAGTAATCAAGGAACATGCATCAGCAGTTGTGCAGTTTCAGCAGTGTCTATCATACGTTCCTAACATAGAATTAAGTTATCAAGGAACAAGCAGCAGTAAATGTTTCCATACAAGTCAGAAACAATCACGAACAAGTACCGAAACACATGCATATAAGAAATGCAATCTGTCACTCACAGTGGTCCTGAGCAATGCAAATAATCAAGGAACATGCATCAGCAGTTGTCCAGTTTCAGCAGTGTCTATCATACGTTCCTAACGTATAATTAAGTAATCATGGAACAACCAGTAGCAGATGTTTCCATACGAGTCAGTAACAATCACCAATAAGTACCGAAACATATGCAAGTAAGTACTGCAATCTGTCACTCACAGCGGTCATGAGCAATGCAAGTAATCAAGGAACGTGCACCAGCAGTTGTCCAGTTTCAGCAGTGTCTATCATACGTTCCTAACATACAATTAAGTTATCAAGGAACAAGCAGCAGCAGATGTTTCCATGCAAGTCAGAAACAATCTCCAATAAGTACCGAAACATAAGCAAGTAAGTAACACAATCTGTCACTCACAGCGGTCATGAGCAATGCAAGTAATCAAGGAACGTGCACCAGCAGTAGTCCAGTTTCAGCAGTGTCTATCATACGTTCCTAACATAGAATTAAGTTATCAATGAACAAGCAGCAGATAATGTTTCCATACAAGTCAGAAACAATCACCAATAAGTACCGAAACTTATGCAAGTAAGTAATGCAATCTGTCACTCACAGCGGTCCTGAGCAATGTAAGTAATCAAGGAACATGCACCAGAAGTTGTCCAGTTTCAGCAGTGTCTATCATACGTTCCTAACATACAATTAAGTTATCAAGGAACAAGCAGCAGCGGATGTTTCCATACAAGTCAGAAACAATCACCAATAAGTACCGAAACATATGCAAGTAAGTAATGCAATCTGTCACTCACAGCGGTCCTGAGCAATGAAAGTAAGCAAGGAACATGCACCAGCAGTTGTCCAGTTTCAGCAGTGTCTATCATACGTTCCAAACATAGAATTAAGTAATCAAGGAACAAGCAGCAGCAGATGTTTCCATACAAGTCGGAAACAATTTCCAATAAGTATTGAAACATATGCAAGTAAGTAATGCAATCTGTCACTCACAGCGGTTCTGAGCAATGAAACTAATCTAGAAACATGCACCAGCAGTTGTCCAGTTTCAGCAGTGTCTATCATACGTTCCTAACATACAATTAAGTTATCAAGGAACAAGCAGCAGCAGATGTTTCCATACAAGTTAGAAACAATCACCAATAAGTATCGAAACATATGCAAGTAAGTAATGCAATCTGTCACTCACATTGGTCATGAGCAATGCAAGTAATCAAGGAACGTGCACCAGCAATTGTCCAGTTTCAGCAGTGTCTATCATACGTTCCTAACATATAATTAAGTAATCATGGAACAACCAGCAGCAGATGTTTCCATACGAGTCAGTAACAATCACCAATAAGTACCGAAACATATGCAAGTAAGTAATGCAATCTGTCACTCACAGCGGTCATGAGCAATGGAAGTAATCAAGGAACGTGCACCAGCAGTTGTCCAGTTTCAGCAGTGTCTATCATACGTTCCTAACATACAATTAAGTTTTCGAGGAACAAGCAACAGAAGATGTTTCCATACAAGTCAGAAACAATCACCAATAAGTACCCAAACATATGCAAGTAAGTAATGCAATCTGTCACTCACAGCGGTCCTGAGCAATGCAAGTAATCAAGTAACATGCACCAGCAGTTGTCCAGTTTCAGCAGTGTCTATCATACGTTCCTAACATAGAATTAAGTTATCAATGAACAAGCAGCAGATGTTTCCGTACAAGTTAGAAACAATCACCAATAAGTACCGAAACACATGCATGTAAGTAATGCAATCTGTCACTCACAGCGGTCCTGAGCAATGCAAGTAATCAACGAACATGCACCAGCAGTTGTCCAGTTTTAGCAGTGTCTATCATAAGTTCCTAACATATAAATAAGTAATCATGGAACAACCAGCAGCAGATGATTCTATACGAGTCAGTAACAATCACCAATAAGTACCAAAACACATGCAATTAAGTAATGCAATCTGTCACTCACAGCGAATCTGAGCAATGAAAGTAATCAAGGAACATGCACCAGCAGTTGTCCAGTTTCAGCAGTGTCTATCATACGTTCCTAACATACAATTAAGTTATCAAGGAACAAGCAGCAGCAGATGTTTCCATACAAGTCAGAAACAATCACCAATAAGTTCCGAAACAAATGCAAGTAAGTAATGCAATCTGTCACTCACAGTGGTCATGAGCAATGCAAGTAATCAAGGAACGTGCACCAGTAGTTGTCCAGTTTCATTAGTGTCTATCATACGTTCCTAACATAGAATTAAGTAATCAAGGAACAAGCAGCAACAGATGTTTCCATACAAGTCAGAAACAATCACCAATAAGTACCGAAACATATGCAAGTAAGTAATGCAATCTGTCACTCACAGCGGTCCTGAGCAATGCAAGTAATAAAGGAACATGCACCAGCAGTTTTCCAGTTTCAGCAGTGTCTATCATACGTTCCTAACATAGAATTAAGTAATCAAGGAACAAGCAGCAGCAGATGTTTCCATACAAGTCAGAAACAATCACCAATAAGTACCGAAACACATGCAATTAAGTAATGCAATCTGTCACTCACAGCGAATCTGAGCAATGAAAGTAATCAAGGAACATGCACCAGCAGTTGTCCAGTTTCAGCAGTGTCTATCATACGTTCCTAACATACAATTAAGTTATCAAGGAACAAGCAGCAGCAGATGTTTCCATACAAGTCAGAAATAATCACCAATAAGTACCGAAACAAATGCAAGTAAGTAATGCAATCTGTCACTCACAGTGGTCATGAGCAATGCAAGTAATCAAGGAACGTGCACCAGCAGTTGTCCAGTTTCAGCTGTGTCTATCATACGTTCCTAACATACAATTAAGTTTTCAAGGAACAAGCAACAGAAGATGTTTCCATACAAGTCAGAAACAATCACCAATAAGTACCCAAACATATGCAAGTAAGTAATGCAATCTGTCACTCACAGCGGTCCTGAGCAATGCAAGTAATCAAGTAACATGCACCAGCAGTTGTCCAGTTTAACAGTGTCTATCATACGTTCCTAACATAGAATTAAGTTATCAAGGAACAAGCACCAGCAGATGTTTCCATACAAGTCAGAAACAATCACCAATAAGTACCGAAACATATGCAAGTAAGTAATGCAATCTGTCACTCACAGCGGTCCTGAGCAATGTAAGTAATCAAGGAACATGCACCAGCAGTTGTCCAGTTTCAGCAGTGTCTATCATAAGTTCCTAACATATAAATAAGTAATCATGGAACAACCAGCAGCAGATGATTCTATACGAGTCAGTAACAATCACCAATAAGTACCGAAACATATGCAAGTAAGTAATGCAATCTGTCACTCACGGCGGTCATGAGCAATGCAAGTAATCAAGGAACGTGCACCAGCAGTTGTCCAGTTTAATTAGTGTCTATCATACGTTCCTAACATAGAATTAAGTAATCAAGGAACAAGCAGCAATAGATGTTTCCATACAAGTCAGAAACAATCACCAATAAGTACCGAAACATATGCAAGTAAGTAATGCAATCTGTCACTCACAGCGGTCCTGAGCAATGCAAGTAATAAAGGAACATGCACTAGCAGTTTTCCAGTTTCAGCAGTGTCTATCATACGTTCCTAACATAGAATTAAGTAATCAAGGAACAAGCAGCAGCAGATGTTTCCATACAAGTCAGAAACAATCACCAATAAGTACCGAAACACATGCAATTAAGTAATGCAATCTGTCACTCACAGCGAATCTGAGCAATGAAAGTAATCAAGGAACATGCATCAGCAGTTGTCCAGTTTCAGTAGTGTCTATCATACGTTCCTAACATACAATTAAGTTATCAAGGAACAAGCAGCAGCAGATGTTTCCATACAAGTCAGAAACAATCAGCAATAAGTACCGAAACAAATGCAAGTAAGTAATGCAATCTGTCACTCACAGTGGTCATGAGCAATGCAAGTAATCAAGGAACGTGCACCAGCAGTTGTCGAGTTTCAGCTGTGTCTATCATACGTTCCTAACATACAATTAACTTATCAAGGAACAAGCAGCAGCAGATGTTTCCATACAAGTCAGAAACAATCACCAATAAGTACCGAAACATATGCAAGTAAGTAGTGCAATTTGTCACTCACAGCGGTCCTGAGCAATGCAAGTAATAAAGGATCATGCACCAGCAGTTGTCCAGTTTCAGCAGTGTCTATCATACGTTCCTAACATACAATTAAGTTATCAAGGAACAAGCACCAGCAGATGTTTCCATACAAGTCAGAAACAATCACCAATAAGTACCGAAACATATGCAAGTAAGTAATGCAATCTGTCACTCACAGCGGTCCTGAGCAATGTAAGTAATCAAGGAACATGCACCAGCAGTTGTCCAGTTTCAGCAGTGTCTATCGTACATTCCTTACATAGAATTAAGTTATCTAGGAACAAGCAGCAGCAGATGTTTCCATACAAGTCAGAAACAATCACGAATAAGTACCGAAACTGTTGTGGTTAAACAATATAATCAATCAACAATAATGAGAAAGAAAGAAATCGAAATTGTCAAGAAATCAAAGAATTGATACATGAAATGTGGAGAACAAATTCGAGAGGAAGAAGAAGTAAAGTCGTGTACTGTAATTGAATTGTAAAAGTGCAAATGAATTGTGAATGGAAAATTGCTTTCTGCGTACAACACATGCATGCATATATAGTTTCATGCATTTTACATTTAGCCCCCATGATCTATCAACTAATGTTACCTTTAACCCTTTGACTTTAGTAAAGTCACATTTTCCTTTTATTATTGACAAACTCCACCTTGACTTTAGCTAAGTCAAATGTGAATTCCAATTTCCGACATTCAGCACGTCTAAGCAACTTCTGAACTTCACTTCAGGAATTGTCTTCGTTAACATGTCTGCTGGATTATCCTTCGTACCGATTTTCACGACTCTGATTCGCGACTCAGATATGATGAAATGGTAACGAACATCAATATGCTTGGTACGATCATGATAGACTTGATCCTTCGCCAGACTAATAGCACTCATGCTATCACAGTGTATCAACGTCTTCTCTTGATCTACTCCCAGGTCTCCAATTAGACCTTTCAGCCATATTGCCTCCTTGGCTGCTTCAGTTAGCGCCATATACTCTACTTCAGTAGTGGATAAAGCTACTGACGGTTGAAGTGTTGCCTTCCAGCTTATCACCGCATTACCGAGTGTAAACACATAACCCGTAAGCGATCTCCGTCTGTCTAGATCAGCAGCATAATCCGAGTCTGAGTACCCGATTACTTCAACATTCCGATCACCTCCGTAAATGAGACCAACATCCATTGTACCTTTGAGATAACGAAATACTCGTTTAACTGCCACCCAATTATCTTTCTTCGGATTACACATAAAGCGAGACACCACACTCACAGAGTATGCCAAATCTGGTCTCGTACAGATCATCAAATACATCAAACTTCCCACAGCCTGAGCGTATGGAACGTTTGACATTTTATCATCATCACCCTCAACTCCATTAGACACCACCAATGAAGGACGAAAACTTGACGACGACGGATTGTTCACTGGCTTTGCATCGTACATACCAAATCTACGTAGTATCTTCTCTACATAAACTTGCTGCGACAAGAACAACCATTTGTTCTTTCGGTCTCGTAAGATATCAATCCCCAGAATCCTCCTGGCAGGACCTAGATCCTTCCTCTCAAACTCGGTATTGAGAAGCTTCTTCACACGTTGAACTTCTCGTATATCTTTAGCAGCGATCAGCATATCATCTACATACTCCAACAAGTAAAGCATGCTTCCATCTTTCAACTTCTGGTGATATACACAGCAGTCATAGGGACTTCGAACAAATCCATGACCCACCATAAAGCTATCAAACCGCTTATACCATTGTCTTGGGGACTGTTTCAGGCCATACAACGATCTTTTCAACAAACACACCAAATTTTCTTTTCCTGGCTCCACATAACCTTCCGGTTGTGACATATAGATCTCTTCATCCAAATCACCATGTAGAAACGCCGTCTTCACATCCAGTTGTTCCAGCTCCAAGTCACCATGTGCGACTAGCGATAACAACACCCTGATTGACGTATGACGAACCACCGGGGAGAAATTTTCATTGTAGTCGAGACCTTCCTTCTGACTATAACCCTTGGCTACCAGTCTGGCCTTGAATCTTACTTCTTCTGACTGTTCGACACTGACTTTCTTCTTGAAAATCCATTTGCAGCCAACAACCCTTCTACCTTTCGGTAACTGAACAAGAACCCACGTCTTATTCTTGTGCAGAGATTCGATCTCTTCAGACATTGCACCAGACCACCGATCTGCATCTTTAGACACAATTGCTTCCCGATAGGAATTAGGCTCGTTTGAGCTGTCCATATCTTCAGCAACCTGTAAAGCATAAGCGGCCATGTCTTCAAAACCATATCGAGTCGGCGGTTTTATCTGTCTTCTCGATCTCTCTTGAGCTAGCGAGCTACCGGCTCCACCTTCACGAGATAACCCCGAACTCGAACCTTGAACAGACGACGTCCCCAAGCCTGAATCTGTTAACGGTTCACTCCCGTATTCCACATCTTCTTCTCTGGACTCGTTCTTAACGTTCACTTGGTTTTCTTCTTCATTCACAAACTCTACCCTGTTGTCACTGGAACCACGATCAGACACATCGTGCTCCTCTACCTTCTTGGTGACACTCTCCTTGGTAGAATACATCTTCTTCTCATCGAACGTAACATCACGGCTCAGCACAATTCTCATCTCATCTGGAGACCAAACTCTGTAACCCTTAACACCATCTCCATACCCCATGAAAACACCTTTCTTGGCCCTCGGTTCCAGTTTACCATCATTTACATGGTAATACGTCGGACACCCAAACACCCTAAGCTTCGAATAGTCCGCTGGTTTACCCGTCCAAAGTTCAAACGGTGTTTTACAATCAATGGCGGTAGCAGGCGAATGGTTGATGAGATAACACGCCGTGTTTACTGCTTCGGCCCAATAACTACGCGACAAACCCGCATTCAGCAACAAACACCTTGCTCGTTCCAGCAGTGTCCTGTTCATCCTTTTGGCTACCCCGTTTTGCTGAGGCGTATGCCGAACTGTCTTCTGTCTTGCAATGCCGTTCTCCTCACAGAAATCATCAAACTCCCTTAAACAGAACTCCAACCCATTGTCTGTCCTAATCTTCTTGACTTTACGTTCTAACTGATTCTCCACCAGTGTCTTCCAGCTCCTGAATTTTGCGAACGACTCACCCTTGTGCTTCATTATGAACACCCATGTCATTCGTGAAAAGTCATCTATGATTGAAAGAAAATACCGACCACCACCGAGTGACGGCACTCTGGATGGACCCCAACAGTCCATGTGAACGTAATCCAACGAAGCTTTAGTCTGATGAACGGCCGTTGAAAAACTGACTTTCGTCTGTTTGCCAAGCACGCAATTCTCACAAAAATCCAACTTCGTAATCTTATGTCCTTCAAGCAGATCTCTTGAGCTCAACAGCTCCAAGCCCTTTTGCCCTACATGGCCAAGCCTCATGTGCCACATCTTCGTCAACTCCGGATCTTCACTCTGCGTTTGCAAAACAGCAGCGATTCCATTCCTTAGTATCGTTTCACCCTTCAACACATACAGTGTAGCTTCTCGAACTCCTTTTATGACAACCAATGATCCTTTGGATACCTTGAGTACTCCACCTTGACATGAGTACTTGTAACCTTTAGCATCGAGAGTGCTAAGAGAAATCGAACTCTTTGACATTTCTGGAATGTGTCTAACCTCGGTCAACTCCCGAATAACTCCATCATGCATACGAATCTTGATCGACCCAATGCCAACCACCTTGCATGCAACATCGTTACCCATTAAAACACTTCCAGAACTCCGCTCTTCATAAGTCGAGAACCACTCCTTGTACGGACACATGTGAAACGAACACCCCGAATCCAAAATCCATTCCTGTGAAGTTCCCACATGACAAGACGACACCATAAGCACAAAATCTGACTCCGACTTTGTATCTTCCTTTGCCACGTTTGCATTTGAACTACTTGCTTGATTCTTCGGACAATCTCTTCTCCAATGGCCCTTTTGACCACAAGTGTGACAAGTATCTTTGTTACCGGGTTTCCTTGTCCGTGACTTTGATCTTCCTCTCCTCTGCTTTCCTTTCTCTTTGCTTGATCGATCATTGTATCTATCACTTCTAACCACATTTTAACCCACCGATTGAGACTCCAGACTATCCCCTGAGGCTTTATGACGGAGTTCACGCGAGTGAAGACCCGATCTCACTTCTTCAAGTGTGATTGTATCCCTTCTGACGACCGACGAATTCACAAAATTCTCATAAGATGGCGGCAACGACACGAGTAAAATCAAAGCCGCATCTTCGTCTTCGATTTTTACCTCCAGATTTTTAAGATCCATCAAGATCGAATTTAATTCATCTAAATGATCTTTAAGCGCCGAACCCTCCTTCATATTCAATGAAATTAATCGTTGTTTTAAAAGCAACTTATTCGTCAACGACTTCGTCATATACAGAGATTCCAACTTCTTCCATAAGCCCTCAGCTGTCTCTTCATCTGCGACTTCATAAAGTACTTCATCGGAAAGTGACAACAAAAGCGTGAAATGCGCTTTTTCGTCCTGCAATATGAACTCGGCTTCCTCCATGTTTTCGGGTCGTCTACCCGTTAACGGAGTCCAAATACTTTCCCTTTTCAGAAGTGCCCTCATCTTAAGTCGCCATAGACTGAAATTATTTTTGCCCGTAAACTTCTCAACCGCTATCATAGGGGGTGCCATTGTTCGTTCAATTAAAATTCATACCACAAGTTCGAGATTCTCTTAAGTTCAAGACCAACTTAAATTCGTGATTCACCTTAAGTTCGAAAATCAACTAGGTTCGAACCCCTTATCTTCGAAGCACACTAAAATTCGAAATCCAAATTAAATGCAAACATTTCAAAATTTAAAAAAAAAGTCAAACTTCAATTTTGAAATGCCAAATTCGATTGCCACTAAATTCGAATGAGATGTCAAATTCGAATTGTATTAAATTCAAGGTGCCAAGTTCGAATGTCCCTTTACATTCCAAATGTTCAATTCTAGTTTCACTAAATTCGAGGGATGCCAACAAGTTCAAATTCAATTAAATTCGAGAGTGGCCAAATATGCAAGTTCGAATACACTAAATTCGAAAAACATGCCAAGTTCGAGACCCTTGTTCGAACTACTAACTTCGAGGCTTTCTATGTTCGATACCAACACAAATTCGAGGATTGCTCGACTGTTTCGTCTCCGGTCGTCTTCTCCATCAAAAACCCGTTTTTCCGGCGAGATAAAAAATTGCAAAGACCACAAAAATCGATTTTTAACTCTTTCGATTTGTGTCGTTAATTATCGTCTCCAACCGTAGAACCAAAACCAAGAACCGTTTCAAGAACGAGACAAAACGGAAAAACGATTCTTCAAGAACTGTCGATCGCAACGCAACCCCTTTTCTACGAACCTTCGAACAACGACAACGAAAACCACACCTTCTACGTAAACCCACAAAATTGAAACGTTCTTCTACGAATTCCGAAAAGCTTAGAAACGAACTCAACAATGGCGGAACACACCTCCTATGAACTCCAAGAAACGCAACCTGGCTCTGATACCACTTTGTTGTGGTTAAACAATATAATCAATCAACAATAATGAGAAAGAAAGAAATCGAAATTGTCAAGAAATCAAAGAATTGATACATGAAATGTGGAGAACAAATTCGAGAGGAAGAAGAAGTAAAGTCGTGTACTGTAATTGAATTGTAAAAGTGCAAATGAATTGTGAATGGAAAATTGCTTTCTGCGTACAACACATGCATGCATATATAGTTTCATGCATTTTACATTTAGCCCCCATGATCTATCAACTAATGTTACCTTTAACCCTTTGACTTTAGTAAAGTCACATTTTCCTTTTATTATTGACAGAAACACATGCATATAAGTAATGCAATCTGTCACTCACAGCGGTCCTAAGCAATGCAAATAATCAAGGAACATGCATCAGCAGTTGTCCAGTTTCAGCAGTGTCTATCATACGTTCCTAACGTATAATTAAGTAATCATGGAACAACCAGTAGCAGATGTTTCCATACAAGTCAGTAACAATCACCAATAAGTACCGAAACATATGCAAGTAAGTAATGCAATCTGTCACTCACAGCGGTCATGAGCAATGCAAGTAATCAAGGAACATGCACCAGCAGTTGTCCAGTTTCAGCAGTGTCTATCATACGTACCTAACATACAATTAAGTTATCAAGGAACGTGCACCAGCAGTTGTCCAGTTTCAGCAGTGTCTATCATACGTTCCTAACATACAATTAAGTTATCAAGGAACAAGCAGCAGAAGATGTTTCCATACAAGTCAGAAACAATCACCAATAAGTACCCAAACATATGCAAGTAAGTAATGCAATCTGTCACTCACAGCGGTCCTGAGCAATGCAAGTAATCAAGTAACATGCACCAGCAGTTGTCCAGTTTCAGCAGTGTCTATCATACGTTCCTAACATAGAATTAAGTTATCAATGAACAAGCAGCAGCAGATGTTTCCATACAAGTCAGAAACAATCACCGATAAGTACCGAAACATATGCAAGTAAGTAATGCAATCTGTCACTCACAGCGGTCATGAGCAATGCAAGTAATCAAGGAACGTGCACCGGCAGTTGTCTAGTTTCAGCAGTGTCTATCATACGTTCCTAACATACAATTAAGTTATCAAGGAACAACCAGCAGCAGATGTTTCCATACAAGTCAGAAACAATCACCAATAAGTATCAAAACATATGCAAGTAAGTAATGCAATCTGTCACTCACAGTGGTCATGAGCAATGCAAGTAATCAAGGAACTTGCACCAGCAGTTGTCCAGTTTCAGCAGTGTCTATCGTACGTTCCTAACATAAAATTAAGTTATCAGGGAACAAGCAGCAGCAGATGTTTCCATACAAGTCAGAAATGATCACCAATAAGTATCGAAACATATGCAAGTAAGTAATGCAATCTGTCACTCACAGCGGTCCTGAGCAATGCAAGTAATAAAGGAACATGCACCAGCAGTTGTCCAGTTTCAGCAGTGTCTATCATACGTTCCTAACATAGAATTAAGTTATCAAGGAACAAGCAGCAGAAGATGTTTCCATACAAGTCAGAAACAATCACCAATAAGTATCGAAACATATGCAAGTAAGTAATGCAATCTGTCACTCACAGCGGTCCTGAGCAATGAAAGTAATCAAGGAACATGCACCAGCAGTTGTCCAGTTTCAGCAGTGTCTATCATACGTTCCTAACATACAATTAAGTTATCAAGTAACAAGCAGCATCAGATGTTTCCATACAAGTCAGAAACAATCACCAATAAGTACCGAAACATATGCAAGTAAATAATGCAATCTGTCACTCACAGCGGTCCTGAGGAATGAAAGTAAGTAAGGAACATGCACCAGCAGTTGTCTAGTTTCAGCAGTGTCTATCATACGTTCCTAACATAGAATTAAGTAATCAAGGAACAAGCAGCAGCAGATGTTTCCATACAAGTCAGAAACAATCACCAATAAGTACCGAAACATATGCAAGTAAGTACTGCAATCTGTCCCACTCACACACGGTTCCTGAGCACATGTAGTAATCAAGAACATGCACCGCCAGTTGTCCAGTTTCCAGCAGTGTCTATCATACGTTTCCTAACATACAATTTAAAGTTATCAAGAACAAGTCAGCAGCAGATGTTTCCATACAAGTCAGAAAAACAATCAACCAATCAGTACCGACATGATGCAGAGTAAGTCATGCAATCTGTCACTCACAGTGGTCATACGAGCAAAACGCAAGTAATCAAGGTGATCGGGCACCAGCAGGTTGTCTATGTTTCAAGTGTCTATGCATACTTCCTAACAATACAAATTACGTTTCAAGGACCAAGCAGCAAGCAGATGTTTCCATAACAAGTAGAAACAATCACGAATAAGTACCGAAACACATGCATATAAGTAATGCAATCTGTCACTCACAGCGGTCCTAAGCAATGCAAATAATCAAGGAACATGCATCAGCAGTTGTCCAGTTTCAGCAGTGTCTATCATACGTTCCTAACATAAGTAATCATGGAACACCCAGCAGCAGATGTTTCCATACGAGTCAGTAACAATCACCAATAAGTACCGAAACATATGCAAGTAAGTAATGCAATCTGTCACTCACAAGCGGTCATGAGCAATGAAATATCAAGGAAACATGCAACCAGCAGTTGTCCAGTTTCGCAGTGTCTATAATTACGTTCCTAACATAGAATTAAGTTAATCAATGAACAAGCAGCAGCAGATGTTTCATACAAGACATGAAACAATCACCGATACAGTACCGAAACATATGCAAGTCAGTAATGCAATTGTCACTCAATAGCGGTCCATGAGCAATGCAAGTAATCAAGGAACGTGCACAGCAGTTGTCCCAGTTTCAGCAGTGTCTATCATACGTTCCTAACATTACAATTAAGTTTAATCAAGGAACAAGGCAGCAGAAGATGTTTCCATACAAGTCAAAAACAATCACCAATAAGTACTCAAACATATGCAAGTAAGTAATGCAATCTGTCACTCACAGCGGTCCTGAGCAATGCAAGTAATCAAGTAACATGCACCAGCAGTTGTCCAGTTTCAGCAGTGTCTATCATACGTTCCTAACATAGAATTAAGTTATCAATGAACAAGCAGCAGCAGATGTTTCCATACAAGACAGAAACAATCACCGATAAGTACCGAAACATATGCAAGTAAGTAATGCAATCTGTCACTCACAGCGGTCATGAGCAATGCAAGTAATCAAGGAACGTGCACCGGCAGTTGTCTAGTTTCAGCAGTGTCTATCATACGTTCCTAACATACAATTAAGTTATCAAGGAACAACCAGCAGCAGATGTTTCCATACAAGTCAGAAACAATCACCAATAAGTATCAAAACATATGCAAGTAAGTAATGCAATCTGTCACTCACAGTGGTCATGAGCAATGCAAGTAATCAAGGAACTTGCACCAGCAGTTGTCCAGTTTCAGCAGTGTCTATCGTACGTTCCTAACATAAAATTAAGTTATCAGGGAACAAGCAGCAGCAGATGTTTCCATACAAGTCAGAAATGATCACCAATAAGTATCGAAACATATGCAAGTAAGTAATGCAATCTGTCACTCACAGCGGTCCTGAGCAATGCAAGTAATAAAGGAACATGCACCAGCAGTTGTCCAGTTTCAGCAGTGTCTATCATACGTTCCTAACATAGAATTAAGTTATCAAGGAACAAGCAGCAGAAGATGTTTCCATACAAGTCAGAAACAATCACCAATAAGTATCGAAACATATGCAAGTAAGTAATGCAATCTGTCACTCACAGCGGTCCTGAGCAATGAAAGTAATCAAGGAACATGCACCAGCAGTTGTCCAGTTTCAGCAGTGTCTATCATACGTTCCTAACATACAATTAAGTTATCAAGTAACAAGCAGCATCAGATGTTTCCATACAAGTCAGAAACAATCACCAATAAGTACCGAAACATATGCAAGTAAATAATGCAATCTGTCACTCACAGCGGTCCTGAGGAATGAAAGTAAGTAAGGAACATGCACCAGCAGTTGTCTAGTTTCAGCAGTGTCTATCATACGTTCCTAACATAGAATTAAGTAATCAAGGAACAAGCAGCAGCAGATGTTTCCATACAAGTCAGAAACAATCACCAATAAGTACCGAAACATATGCAAGTAAGTAATGCAATCTGTCACTCACAACGGTCCTGAGCAATGTAAGTAATCAAGAAACATGCACCAGCAGTTGTCCAGTTTCAGCAGTGTCTATCATACGTTCCTAACATACAATTAAGTTATCAAGGAACAAGCAGCAGCAGATGTTTCCATACAAGTCAGAAACAATCACCAATAAGTACCGAAACATATGCAAGTAAGTAATGCAATCTGTCACTCACAGTGGTCATGAGCAACGCAAGTAATCAAGGATCGTGCACCAGCAGTTGTCTAGTTTCAGCAGTGTCTATCATACATTCCTAACATACAATTAAGTTATCAAGGAACAAGCAGCAGCAGATGTTTCCATACAAGTCAGAAACAATCACGAATAAGTACCGAAACACATGCATATAAGTAATGCAATCCGTCACTCACAGCGGTCCTGAGCAATGCAAGTAATCAAGGAACATGCATCAGCAGTTGTCCAGTTTCAGCAGTGTCTATCATACGTTCCTAACATATAATTAAGTAATCATGGAACAACCAGCAGCAGATGTTTCCATACGAGTCAGTAACAATCACCAATAAGTACCGAAACAGATGCAAGTAAGTAATGCAATCTGTCACTCACAGCGGTCATGAGCAATGAAAGTAATCAAGGAACATGCACCAGCAGTTGTCCAGTTTCAGCAGTGTCTATCATACGTTCCTAACATAGAATTAAGTTATCAATGAACAAGCAGCAGCAGATGTTTCCATACAAGACAGAAACAATCACCGATAAGTACCGAAACATATGCAAGTAAGTAATGCAATCTGTCACTCACAGCGGTCATGAGCAATGCAAGTAATCAAGGAACGTGCACCAGCAGTTGTCCAGTTTCAGCAGTGTCTATCATACGTTCCTAACATACAATTAAGTTATCAAGGAACAAGCAGCAGAAGATGTTTCCATACAAGTCAAAAACAATCACCAATAAGTACTCAAACATATGCAAGTAAGTAATGCAATCTGTCACTCACAGCGGTCCTGAGCAATGCAAGTAATCAAGTAACATGCACCAGCAGTTGTCCAGTTTCAGCAGTGTCTATCATACGTTCCTAACATAGAATTAAGTTATCAATGAACAAGCAGCAGCAGATGTTTCCATACAAGACAGAAACAATCACCGATAAGTACCGAAACATATGCAAGTAAGTAATGCAATCTGTCACTCACAGCGGTCATGAGCAATGCAAGTAATCAAGGAACGTGCACCGGCAGTTGTCCAGTTTCAGCAGTGTCTATCATACGTTCCTCACAATGAATTAACTTATCAAGGAACAAGCAGCAGCAGATGTTTCCATACAAGTCAGAAACAATCACCAATAAGTATCAAAACATATGCAAGTAAGTAATGCAATCTGTCACTCACAGTGGTCATGAGCAATGCAAGTAATCAAGGAACTTGCACCAGCAGTTGTCCAGTTTCAGCAGTGTCTATCGTACGTTCCTAACATAAAATTAAGTTATCAGGGAACAAGCAGCAGCAGATGTTTCCATACAAGTCAGAAATGATCACCAATAAGTATCGAAACATATGCAAGTAAGTAATGCAATCTGTCACTCACAGCGGTCCTGAGCAATGCAAGTAATAAAGGAACATGCACCAGCAGTTGTCCAGTTTCAGCAGTGTCTATCATACGTTCCTAACATAGAATTAAGTTATCAAGGAACAAGCAGCAGAAGATGTTTCCATACAAGTCAGAAACAATCACCAATAAGTATCGAAACATATGCAAGTAAGTAATGCAATCTGTCACTCACAGCGGTCCTGAGCAATGTAAGTAATCAAGGAACATGCACCAGCAGTTGTCCAGTTTCAGCAGTGTCTATCATACGTTCCTAACATACAATTAAGTTATCAAGTAACAAGCAGCATCAGATGTTTCCATACAAGTCAGAAACAATCACCAATAAGTACCGAAACATATGCAAGTAAGTAATGCAATCTGTCACTCACAGCGGTCCTGAGGAATGAAAGTAAGCAAGGAACATGCACCAGCAGTTGTCTAGTTTCAGCAGTGTCTATCATACGTTCCTAACATAGAATTAAGTAATCAAGGAACAAGCAGCAGCAGATGTTTCCATACAAGTCAGAAACAATCACCAATAAGTACCGAAACATATGCAAGTAAGTAATGCAATCTGTCACTCACAACGGTCCTGAGCAATGTAAGTAATCAAGAAACATGCACCAGCAGTTGTCCAGTTTCAGCAGTGTCTATCATACGTTCCTAACATACAATTAAGTTATCAAGGAACAAGCAGCAGCAGATGTTTCCATACAAGTCAGAAACAATCACCAATAAGTACCGAAACATATGCAAGTAAGTAATGCAATCTGTCACTCACAGTGGTCATGAGCAACGCAAGTAATCAAGGATCGTGCACCAGCAGTTGTCTAGTTTCAGCAGTGTCTATCATACATTCCTAACATACAATTAAGTTATCAAGGAACAAGCAGCAGCAGATGTTTCCATACAAGTCAGAAACAATCACGAATAAGTACCGAAACACATGCATATAAGTAATGCAATCCGTCACTCACAGCGGTCCTGAGCAATGCAAGTAATCAAGGAACATGCATCAGCAGTTGTCCAGTTTCAGCAGTGTCTATCATACGTTCCTAACATATAATTAAGTAATCATGGAACAACCAGCAGCAGATGTTTCCATACGAGTCAGTAACAATCACCAATAAGTACCGAAACAGATGCAAGTAAGTAATGCAATCTGTCACTCACAGCGGTCATGAGCAATGAAAGTAATCAAGGAACATGCACCAGCAGTTGTCCAGTTTCAGCAGTGTCTATCATACGTTCCTAACATACAATTAAGTTATCAAGGAACAAGTAGCAGAAGATGTTTCCATACAAGTCAGAAACAATCACCAATAAGTACCCAAACATATGCAAGTAAGTAATGCAATCTGTCACTCACAGCGGTCCTGAGCAATGCAAGTAATCAAGTAACATGCACTAGCAGTTGTCGAGTTTCAGCAGTGTCTATCATACGTTCCTAACATAGAATTAAGTTATCAATGAACAAGCAGCAGCAGATGTTTCCATACAAGTTAGAAAAACCACCAATAAGTACCGAAACACATGCAAGTAAGTAATTCAATCTGTCACTCACAGCGGTCCTGAGCAATGCTAGTAATCAAGGAACATGCACCAGCAGTTGTCCAGTTTCAGCAGTGTCTATCATAAGTTCCTAACTTATAAATAAGTAATCATGGAACAACCAGCAGCAGATGTTTCCATACGAGTCAGTAACAATCACCAATAAGTACCGAAACATATGCAAGTAAGAAATGCAATCTGTCACTCACGGCGGTCATGAGCAATGCATGTAATCAAGGAACGTGCACCAGCAGTTGTCCAGTTTCAGCAGTGTCGATCATACGTTCCTAACATAGAATTAAGTAATCAAGGAACAAGCAGCAACAGATGTTTCCATACAAGTCAGAAACAATCACCAATAAGTACTGAAACATATGCAAGCAAGTAATGCAATCTGTCACTCACAGCGGTCCTGAGCAATGCAAGTAATAAAGGAACATGCACCAGCAGTTGTCCAGTTTCAGCAGTGTCTATCATACGTTCCTAACATAGAATTAAGTAATCAAGGAACAAGCAGCAGCAGATGTTTCCATACAACTCACAAGCAATCACCAATAAGTACCGAAACACATGCAATTAAGTAATGCAATCTGTCACTCACAACGAACCTGAGCAATGTAAGTAATCAAGGAACATGCACCAGCAGTTGTCCAGTTTCAGCAGTGTCTATCATACGTTCCTAACATACAATTAAGTTATCAAGGAACAAGCAGCAGCAGATGTTTCCATACAAGTCAGAAACAATCACCAATAAGTACCGAAACATATGCAAGTAAGTAATGCAATCTGTCACTCACAGTGGTCATGAGCAATGCAAGTAATCAAGGAACGTGCACCAGCAGTTGTCCAGTTTCAGCAGTGTCTATCATACGTTCCTAACATACAATAAAGTTATCAAGGAACAAGCAGCAGCAGAAGTTTCCATACAAGTCAGAAACAATCACGAATAAGTACCGAAACACATGCATATAAGTAATGCAATCCGTCACTCACAGCGGTCCTGAGCAATGCAAGTAATCAAGGAACATGTATCAGCAGTTGTCCAGTTTCAGCAGTGTCTATCATACGTTCCTAACATATAATTAAGTAATCATGGAACAACCAGCACCAGATGTTTCCATACGAGTCAGTAACAATCACCAATAAGTACCGAAACATATGCAAGTAAGTAATGCAATCTGTCACTCACGGTGGTCATGAGCAATGCATGTAATCAAGGAACGTGCACCAGCAGTTGTCCAGTTTCATTAGTGTCTATCATACGTTCCTAACATAGAATTAAGTAATCAAGGAACAAGCAGCAACAGATGTTTCCATACAAGTCAGAAACAATCACCAAAAAGTACCGAAAGATATGTAAGTAAGTAATGCAATCTGTCACTCACAGCGGTCCTGAGCAATGCAAGTAATAAAGGAACATGCACCAGCAGTTTTCTAGTTTCAGCAGTGTCTATCATACATTCCTAGCATAGAATGAAGTAATCAATGAACAAGCAGCAGCAGATGTTTCCATACAAGTCAGAAAAAATCACCAATAAGTACCGAAACACATGCAATTAAGTAATGCAATCTGTCACTCACAGCGAACCTGAGCAATGAAAGTAATCAAGGAACATGCACCAGCAGTTGTCCAGTTTCAGCAGTGTCTATCATACGTTCCTAACATACAAATAAGTTATCAAGGAACAAGCAGCAGCAGATGTTTCCATACAAGTCAGAAACAATCACCAATAAGTACCGAAACATATGCAAGTACGTAATGCAATCTGTCACTCACAGCGGTCATGAGCAATGCAAGTAATCAAGGAACGTGCACCAGCAGTTGTCCAGTTTCAGCAGTGTCTATCATACGTTCCTAACATACAATTATGTTATCAAAGAACAAGCAGCAGCAGATGTTTACATACAGGTCAGAAATAATCACGAACAAGTACCGAAACACATGCATATAAGTAATGCAATCTGTCACTCACAGCGTTCATGAGCAATGCAAATAATCAAGGAACATGCATCAGCAGTTGTCCAGTTTCAGCAGTGTCTATCATACGTTCCTAACATAGAATTAAGTAATCATGGAACAACCAGCAGCAGATGTTTCCATACGAGTCAGTAACAATCACCAATAAGTACCGAAACATATGCAAGTAAGTAATGCAATCTGTCACTCACAGCGGTCATGAGCAATGAAAGTAATCAAGGAACGTGCACCAGCAGTTGTCCAGTTTCAGCAGTGTCTATCATACGTTCCTAACATAGAATTAAGTTTTCAAGGAACAAGCAGCAGCAGATGTTCCCATACAAGTCAGAAACAATCACCAATAACTACCGAAACATATGCAAGTAAGTAATGCAATCTGTCA
>JAANYP010000049.1:258662-312623 GCA_020465985.1 Centrapalus pauciflorus
TTGTAACCTGTTCATCTATTGAACTCAACCTGTTCTCACAAAGGAGAGCAGGCTGAAGGAACAGTTTGAAGGAAGAACAGCTTGAAGACTGAAAACCTTGTTGACCCTGATCATCACAGGTTTGACCATCAGCGTAGACCAACAGTTTAATTACCTTTCTTCATAATTAAGTTTCTTAAATTATGTTTTATTTAACTTAATTACTGCGGATAATGTATGTTACGTGTGTTAGTGATCAAAAAGGTCAAGTGGTCTGACAATGTTTCTGACATGGACAACCTTTCCGTTTTCCGTTAACAAACATTTCAAATCAAACCGCCCAAATCTTTTCTCTCTCATACACACGACCATTCAAAATCCTATAAATACAACCATATCTGTTTTCATCTTCGTCTTCTCATCTCCCAGAAATTCTCAAAGAACCCTAAAAATCGATAGTGTCTTTGCTTCCTCAAACCTTCAAATTTCTCAAATGGCTCACACGGACCAACTCCCTTTATCTGCCAGTTTCGTTGGTGAGGATGTTGTTAAACACCTTCTGTCACCACGATGCTGACCTGAAAACCCCCAACTACATAGCAACCTCACCATCCCCAAAAACTATGTGGGGAAGGGTTACGATCAAATGGTGGAATTCTGCACGTTATCCGTTGAACTATGCCGTTCGTGACTGAATCTCTGGTGTCCTGTACCAGAGATGGTTATACGATTACTGGTACCACCTGCTCTTACAATCCAAACACTACGGTTATCCGAGGTACTATTCTCAAATGGGACCAAAACCATTGAGATAAAGTCGATCTTTTGACGGGAGTTCTTCATCTTCCAGTGGCTGAGACCTTTATGATCTCCCTCAGCTAAAATGAGCAAATGGCAATCTGCTACTCTTCTGTTGGTGTTTGCTGGCAGCCCCCACGGTTGGAGCTACTCTGTCAGGAAGGAGTCTCACTACCATTATAATTTCCTATTGCCTCTGTGTGGCAATGTCATTCTCAGCAGCAAGGTCGCGTTCCTTTGACCAACTTAGTAGGAGATGAAGTGCCTCTTATATAGTCCTTCAAGCTGGTGGCTGGGACTACACTTGACATGGCCAAATTGGATCTTCTTGAACATGAGAAACCTGGTACGCAAGAGCCAAGACCAGCAGCTGTCGATATCCCAGGTTCCTGAGTCTCATCTTCTGCCATGTCTGTGGGAGCATTATATCACTCTTCAACCCCTACTTAAAACTGCCTGCATCCCTGTGATAGGGCATAGGGTGTGTTTCATACTCCTGTACTGGAAAATGAGCCTCCTCTCTCAACACCAATGAGGAGGCTGTTGGGTTTAGTGGAAGGACCCTCTGCTGTGAGGGTGGATCCAGTCACTGCTGCTCCCGGTGGAAAATCCAAAGCCAGGTCTACGTTGGTAAAAAGGACCTTGGCAGCTGAAGCTGGGCCTGCTAAAAAGAAGGCCAAAACAGCTCAAGCTGAGTCTGCTCCCTTAGCCTCTGTGGCTGAGGAAGAGCAGATTCCTCCCCCTGGCTCATTTGTTGAGCCTGAAGCCTTTGTGGCTGGTGCCTCTGTGGCACAAGAGACTATGGAACAGTCCAGCCCCACTGTTCCTGACCCAGTCTCCCATCCAGTCCAAACAGATCCCCTCTCCTCTCCACAATCACCCACTTCATCCATCCGTTATCAAAGAAAATCATTAGCCAAAAAGAAACTAGCCCAGAAANAACTCCACAATCACCACATCATCCATCGATTACCAACGCAAATCACTAGCCAAAAGAAACAGCCCACCAAACCACTCCTCTGTTCCTCTCAACAGGGTTCAGTTGGAAAACACGAAGCAACCCCAGCTGCCTCTCCTATTTGGGAGCAGGGTTCAGCTCATTTGGAGCCGCTTCACTCAATCTGGAGTCTCCCCAGAGTCAGCCTAGACCCTCTGCGTTCCTCCCAACAGGAACCAGTTTGTACAACGGCGATACCCACATCAACTATCCCAGCCTCCACAGCTGAGGATCATTGAAAGACAGAGCCTCTCCAATCCATACTGTGTCCACATGTCCCACTCATATCTCCTCACACCCTGAGTCTGCACTAGGTGTCCACGCTGCTGATAAGACCAATCCAGCAGTCTCAGCCTCAAACTTCTGATCCCATGTACGGTTTTACACCAACCAGCTGCTGTGGGCCCAACCACCCAAGTGATGAACCTCAGGGATCATCCCATCCCTCTGGTGAGGACTGCTCCTCAATGCAACTTTCCATCAGCAGGTTTCACCATGCTGTTGTTGTAAAATGCATATCCATCTCCCAATTGTATGAGGTGCCTTTCGACCAAGGCATACAGAGGAACCTACCACGGTCTTCATGAGGGTGTTGCAAAACACAAGCAGCATTCGAAAGGCCCCAAACCTCATCCCCTTCTTCCTGGTGATGTCAGCTACGCCCCCTGCTGAAGGACCTCTTGATCCCTCCAACCTGGGCCATCTACTTTTGCCCAGGCTATGGAGCTTCTGTCCAAAGTCCTCTTCCCTCCCATTCCACATCCTCACAACAACATCCTCATCTATCTTCTCCCTCACCCACTCAAAAACAATCCCACCCATACACCTCCATCTCCAAAGACCTGCCTTTGAAGGATCAGCTTTTCCTTTTTTTTTTTGGGGGGGTGACCAACAAAGTTGGTTCTTTGGCAAACACCATGCACTCCCTACCATCCCTCCATCTCAGACTCTGTGTCTGATCAGCTCAAAAGGCTTCTTGAATTTCAAAGGCATCCTTCCCAGTCATCCCCAAACTGGACACCTCTTCACAGCTGATTGCCACTCATGCACAGCTGCAAACTGTATCCAACTCTCTCTCCTCTATCCTCTCTTTACACCCGACCTCTGTGTCTCTAGGCCAGCCAGTTTCCCAACAGCTGTCCTCTCTCCTCACTTCTTGCCACATACCCTTCCTACCACATTGGCCAGCCTGAACACTCTTATTGCTCTCTACTAAATTCTGTGTCCTCAGACCTGCTGATGTGCAAGAACTCTTGAAGGTCCATCTTGCACAGCTTCAAAAGCCTGTGCTCACCGCTTCTGATAGAGCAAACGTTGTTAAGCTGAACCACTCTTGCTGATTCCCAAGCTCTTCTCTTCAGGCTGTCTTTCCCCGCTTGCAGAGGTTAAGGACACCCTGGCTTTCTTAGTGACAAGCCTGGTTGGCCCCAAACCTGCTGCCAAAAACTGTGGTAAAGCCTGCCCTTGACTTTGTTGTTCTTCAGGGCAGACCAGGTGTTGAAGGTGCTGTTCCAATCTCCTCAAAGGGTCTTTTGGGAGAAGTCATCTGCCTCGAAGGACTACGTCTATGGGGGATAAAAAACCTATTCTCCCTAAGGAGAAAGCAGTACCTACAAACTCCCACTGGTCAACAGCAGGGACATCTACAGGTACATTGGAAGGTGCTCCAAGCTGCTCAGGCCTACTCAGGTTGAATCTCCAAACCCTGCTCAGTCCACGGGGGAGGTATTATTTCTGAGGACAGGCCAAGCAGTAGAGAAGGCATCTTTTTTTATGATCCTAGAAGAATAAGAAGAGGGGAAACTTCCTGAACGTTGCTACAGAGCTAAAAAAATGAACAACAGCAGCCATTGATCAAAACCGCAGAAAGCAGCTGATCCTTAAGTTTCACAAAAGGCCCAGGGCAAAGGAGATGGGTCTTCCAATGCCCAACTACTTGAAGTCAGAGAAGAACAGCTTCAGCCCTGGAATATTAAGAAAAGAAGAACAACTCTGCCCAAAGCGCTAAAATCCTTTGCACTCCAAGAAGCAAAGAAAATTAACATGTCTACTTGGAGGTGCCAAAGAAAAATAATGGAAGCTGCCTACGGAACTCAGCAGGAGAAAAGTAGGGAGAACAAGCACAGGGTGCTCAGGTCTCCTGTGACCAAGACTCAAGAACCCTTGCCAGAGCAAATTCCACTTTGACAATGGCTAGAAAGACAATTTCATGATGTTGCTAATAGAAGGCTTGCCAAGGCGCGCTTGTCAAAGTGTTCCCATTTCAAAGAAAGGCAAACAGTGGAATGCTTCAGCATCACCAGGCTGGGTGCCCACAGGCCTGAAATGGCATCCTCCGATCACCGCTGTTGCACAGATGGATACAGAGAATGGGTGGACTGGCAGTTTCCCTGAGCAGTCTAGTCCGAAACGGCTAAGGCCTTCAGCGGCATACACAAGAGCTGATGGAGAGGTAAGTGAGCTGGGCCTGATCCAATACAATAGAAGTAAGAGCGGGCGTCTCTGCTGACATACCCCAAAATAAAGGCCAGAAGGACAAAGAAGGGATTACAGAGATGGAGCTATCCTTACGTGATTGAACAGGGCGGACTATGCCATGAAATAAAGGAGTTGATCATTAGTCTGCCCAAAGGAATAGAGTTTGAGGACTGGCAGCAACATATTCTTGTGGACTTTAGGGAAGCGAACCTGAGCTGGGGGCCATTTTTGTAGATTTCCCCAACCTCAGAAACAGACGTGCTTCCAAAGTAGCCTCAGAGCATGTCACCCCAAAGTTGATCTTGAGAACAACTTGCCGCCCTCAGACTTGCAGTTTTTTCATTGTAGGCGAGGTTCTAGCAAAAATGGAATTGCAGCCATCTGGGATAAGCTCAGAGGGCTCTTCTAGACATGAACCAGGAGGTGGGGGGAAGATGAGCTCAATGATCCCACGTTCAAGATTATCAGAATGAATGTTGATGGAACTGAGGTGATACAAGGGAGCAATGGAGAGACTGAAAAAGATGGTTCTCAGTGATCCTTCTCCATTGATATGAAGTCCCCATTCTTCTACCGTCTGGGTAGGTGTTGAATACTGGACGCTCCTTTTTGTTTCGTGTCCCAATATCAGTTGGACAAGGCTTGCCCATTATCTGCTCCCCAACTTCAAACCGTTCTTCCAAACATAGGTGTAATTAGTTGGTACATCTTGTACCGGGGAGGGGATCCGGACGGACATTAAGGGGGAAGGGGGGCGGGGAACAGGAGGGGGAAAAGTACAGTTAAAGTGGACATGGAGGGGGACGCGGGGGTAGAAGGTAAACGACGGGTCGTGGTCCTTGGGGTTTGGGCGGGGGGTTCGGTAATTGCATAAGGACTTCACTGTGGAAGTGGAGAGAGAAGACGAGCGGGGACGGTGAAGGGGGAAGGGGGGGTGGAAGGGCAAGGCTACGCAAATTAGGTGGACGGGGGGGACAAGAACTAAATAAAGAATAATAGATTGCAGGGTTTGTGGGGGATGGGGGGGGGGAAAGAAGACAGAGGGTTGATGGGTGGGGCAAATATGGGGGAGAGATGGGGAGGGCACAAAAAGGCCGCTAGGTCAAACCCTGGGGCGACAGCTGAGGGTGTGAGGTGGATGGAACAAAACTGGGGGAAGTTGCAGTGGAATGGTTTGAACGTGAAGGCAGGGGACATGCCGGAGGGAAAACCTGGGGGGGGAATAGAAAATGGGATGGGCAACTTGAGCAGGTCGAAAGCGATGCGTTGCGTTGTCCGCCAAGAAGGTGCCTATGGGGTGGCAACAAACGAAGACAGGGGGGGGCTCAAGCGCGCGGGGGCGGCTGAAAAGGCGGCGAAGAAACGGTGCGACGCGGCGACACTGGGGAGCAGCTCTGGGGTTTTGGGTCCTAGGTGCTGGGGGTGGGCCAGGGGTGTGGGTGGTGAGGTGGTTTGGTGTGGGTGTTAGGGGGGGCTGGTGGGGGTTGGGCGGATGTGGGGTTGGGTGAAGGGGAAAGGGAAAGCGGTGGGGGGATGGGGGTTGGAGAAAGTGGGGGGGGGTGTGGGGTGGGAAAGGGTTTTGTGATTAGTTTTTGGGGGTTGTTTGGTTTTGAAAGTTGTGCGTTTTTTATTGGGGTAGGGTGGTGTTGTGGGGGTGTGGTGTTGAAAAGGGTGGGGGGAGGGTGTGCGGGGGGGGGGGATTTTTTGAGGGGTGTTTGTTTAATTTTTTGTTTTTTTAAAAATGTGTTTTTTTTTATTTTTTTTTTTTTTTTTTTTTTTTTTTTTTCTTTTTTTTTTTCTTATTTAATAGTGTTCTTTCTGGTGAACCGAACGTTCTTGTGGAACGGCGAAAAACTGTAGGAATCTTTATGGAATATGTTTCCAAGTCATCATGTATTGTTTTTTACTACAAGATCAGTTTACAAAGTCGAAGACAAAGTGGAAAACAGAACTGCTCAGCCTGCCCACGCTGTTCTGTAACATGAAGAAAAAAGGTTATTTGAAAAAGGGTGACAGACCTTTTTCTTATATCAAAATAGGCCTTTAAAAGGAAGAAAGACGCAAAGTTGACATTCCTAAATTAGTTAAAGGAAATGCAACAGTAGTAGACAAAGTAAAAAGACAAAAGTTCTGCACATGTGAAGACAAGTCTGCTTTTCAGAAAAGTGCAGAAAAGGTTATGTTGTCTTTTCAACAAGACTTCTCCTTTTTCATTCCGTCCAATGAAGTTGTTTCTCTTAGATCCTCTAAGTGAGTATAAAAGGAAGCTTCTAAGGTCAGAAAGAAGTGTGAAGAAAGCTAAGTGCTGAAACCAAGAGTGAACGTGCAAGTGTGATTTTCATGCATGCAAGCCTTCTGTGTAAACCAGCATCTGTGTGTCTAAGCTGTTTTACATAAGCTGTTCCCTTAAGTCTTGTAAACACAGTGAGTGCTTCTTAGTGAGTGTATTCATTGTATACTAGTTTGCGTTTGTCTTAGACTAGTGAACATACTGTTGTATCTGTCATCTCAGCTTGAACTATTCCGCATTCAAGCTTGTTTGTAATTAACAAATTGTTGATAATACATACAAACATTGAGAAAAGAGTGTGTAGTTTTTAAATTGCTGTATTCACCCCCCCTCTACAGCTTATAACTATATACTTTGGGAACCTCTCGGGACCTACAATAATCTTCAGTCTTCATAAGCTTAGGTGGGAAATTTGATTTGCCCACTTCGTGATCCATTTCCAAGAACTTATGTAAACTTGACATTCTCGTAAAACTTTTGTTCACAAACTTAAATTATATAATTTTTAAAATAAATTTAAAACAAGTTAGTACGGACTTAGCAATGATAAGTTCATACAAACTTAGCTAAGAACTTAGCTTTGAACTTATCCCAGATAAGTTCTTACTAACTTAGCTTTGAACTTATCCCTGATAAGTTCGTACGAACTTAGCTTTGAACTTATCCCTGATAATTTCATGGAACCCAAAAATTACCGCTAAGTTCGAGCGCTGCAAGTTCGTGAAACGGCCAAAAATTTGATTTTTTTCACGTTTTCAGATTATACCAATGTCTTTAAGATTAAAAACACTGATTTCGACTGAAAAAGTGAACTAATGTGAATTTTTCCCCGTTACCTTGCTTGTAGAACTCAGAAAAACTTAGAAAATGGTGATTTTTCCAGTAAAAATGCCAAGAAACCAAGAATGTTTAATATGAACGCGATGAACACTCTTATGTCTCCGATACCGCTTGCAAGGTCACCTACCTACGGATCCAATCATGACGCGATGCCGTCCAACGAGTGTGGAATCCTCGTTAGCGGCTTAACGGATAGATCACACATGCGAAACACGGAGACACACACGATGATAGACGTAAACTCGAACGTCCCAACACGTGATTCTCTCCAACAACACACTGAAATCTCTCTGCAAGTTCGTAATCGCCCGGACGTTAATTTCTGCAAAGATTCTTTTCACCCGGATGCTCTGTTTCCTCTCAAAGACAACATGGTAAAGGGTATTTTCAAGGGGCTACTTCAGGAGTTAAAGAAGAGAAAGAGCAACTGAGTGGTGAGAGTCCCAAAGATTCAAGGATGGATCAGCACCTAGACTATTTAAAACAGCAATCTTATGTTCAAACTAAGTTTATGGCAAGCTTAGAGAAGCAAATTGGACAAATTGCTGATAAGCTATCAAAGAGGGATGAATGACAACTACCAAGTAGTACTACTGTCAACCCTTCACATCATTGGAACAAAGATAAACAACATGATGTCATCAGATGCAGGTTGAGGATCAAGCTAATGTAAGACCAATAACACCTTACCCAACAACATTGGAAAGTAATGTCAAACCACCATATGGAAAAAGAGGACCACAGTTAGAAGAATTGTGGGAGATGCTTAATCAAGTGAGAATTAGCATTCCATTGGTTAAAACAGTTCAACAAATGTCATCATACGCTAAGTTTTTGAAGGATCTGTGCACAAAAAAACTGACGGGCCGTCGTTGTGGCCGGCAGACTTAGTCCTTGAATCCACTATTTTGCTGGAGAAGTAAGGGTCGAATCCACAGGGTGTGTGGTCGTAATTAGGATTAGGTTATTACCCTTATAAGTTTATTGAAAGCATTTAAATTGTGAATTTGTAGATTTGAATGATTTGTTTAGAGTAGTGGTTTGCTATTGCTTTGTAACTAAAATTAAGGACGAAGTAACTAACGAAGAAGATAAACAATCAAGAGACGAATAACCATTCACAGAATCACCACGACATAAGTATTACTCACTATAATTTCATGCAACGATCACATAGACATAATCAATTGCGCGACTAAACTAATCAAATGTGTTTTAACCAATAACTCTCGGCATAGCGTATGCAACATTAATACTTGTCTTAATCCCTAAACTAATGGACTCAGCACGAATAATAACACCACGATAAACTATCTTGCTTTTACCAATCGCATCACATAATCATAATCATAGCCAAATGTTTATCATTTGCATACACATAATAGATCTCGCTTAATTCGAATACATCAAAACATCAGAAATTAAAGAAGAGTAAACTTAGCCGTAGATCCTCCGCAAACGGCTAATGGGATTAGCCGCTCATCGTATGCTCGTCACCATCATAGATCTGAGCCATTAGGTAGCTTGCGAATCACCGTCTTCGTTCTCGTATCTTAGATCAACTCCGGCAGGGCTTCGACACAGTTTCACACACATCGGGACTCTCTCCAAAGCTGCCCCTCGACTTGTATTTTAGGAAGGTTGAGATTAGGGTTCCATAGGCTGTAAAACGCGTTTTTGCGATGCACTAGCGCAAGCCTGCACCCCCCCCTGTGCCCGGATGCGGCTAGGGTTTAGCTGTCATGTGCTGGAATGTATCTGGACCGTTGGGATGCTATGTGCAGCGCAGGGTGGCGCAGACCTGCGCCCCCCTCAGCCCGATTTGCTCTGAATTCTCTCGGATTGCTTCTTTAACATCTAGGCCCTGAAATACAAACTTGGAGTAATAATATGGATTTTACAAAGTATCAGTGCTTTAAATGATCATAATATGACTCAGATACCATATAAATTATATACTTATCAAATCTCCCCAACTCAACTCTTGGTCGTCCCCGAACAAGCTTTTGGAATCAGAACTAACTAAGTAACGAGCACAGTGCGTCTAGGAATTTTATGTCTGGCTAGCCTTCGTACTAATGCATTATAATTCTTAACATGTAAATTGAAGACGCTTTAAGTTAAAATATACTTCTCTTAGAATTTATATAATGTATCTCACTTTTGAAAATACCCTTTTAGCTCAAGGTTAAGATACTTAAAACATGTGGGTCTTCTGACCATCTTTTTCCTCTTTGCATGTTTACAAAAAATTTTCTTTTCTTTTTAACACCATGCTTCTATCTATATTCTTTTCACTACATTAGCTAGATGGTCCATGTACGAGATTTCAGTCAACCGCTCCCAAACCAAATGGTTTTAGGGGATTAGGCATGAGTGGTACCCCTACGGACTTAGTTTCCCGAACCATCTAGACTACATTTACCTTACTTTTGAGGCTAAAACATGATTAAATTCTCCTCTTTATTGCTTGGGTTTCCAAAATCTTTTGACACATTACTTATATTTAAGCCCAAATAAATTTTAACGTACTTGATTTCATTTTACATGGCAAAAGTTTTAATTATTATTATGCCTCTTTTCTTAATTATAAAATATCCTGTCAACACTAGCCAATTCCCTCGCACATGTATTTTCTAAGTATCATCATGTTCCAAGGCCTGATCGGAAAACAAGACTCAAATGGGGAAGAAATGACAGACTATATAAACATTATAAACTCTAGCTAGGCTTCGGCTAAGAACTAAAAATAAATGAAAATTGCGATAAGGAAATTAAATGCATAACAAACTAAAATAAAATAAAAGACATAAAAGTAAAGAATAAGGAAGGATAGTACCCGATCATTCAAATGGAGGAGGTGGCGGAGGAGGAACGAAGACGCTGTTGAAGAAGTCGGTATACGGGTTCTGGCCATGGGTGAACTATGCAGTCGGCGGAACCAAGTGAGGAGGCATCGGGTCTGGGAGGTCCTACCTGCCATGTGCCGGATAGCGCTGATAAGTATCTACGGCAGGTTTATAAGCCTGGTAGTCGGGCATCGTGTAATCCTCATAAGATTGATAAGGCATACCGGCTACGGAGTCCTCATGATGTCGGACTCCCTCCCAATATGCCCAGTCATGGTACTAGTAGTAGGCATTTTGGTATGCCAGGGCTCTCTGCCCATCCTGTAACTGATTTACCCGACCCGCTAAGTGATCCACCCTGTCATAAATATGGGTCATACGCCCATTCATCTCATTTAGTCTCTGGGTCACATCCTCTTGGAACTCACCCTGACCCACTGCTATATCCTCTATCCGCCTCATCATGCGGTCAAAATCAAAACTGTCATTACCTCGACTGCGCGAGGTAGACGCACCTAGGTTCGGCTCAGAATGCGGAACTCCCGACTCATTGGCGGCCTTCTGCTCTCTCTTTCTCCTCTCATCCTCACTATAGTCCTCGATATACGACTCATTTGTCTCTTTGTCGAATATCTCGAACCCTTCATCAACTTCCCTAAAAATCAAGGTAGGGAACATGGCGGACGTAATGAACGTCGCCGAATTGGGGGACAACAGGGAATCGAGCGAAAGTGAGCCCGTCCTCTCAAGGAACTTGGAGATCAACCAAGCATGGGGGATGATCGTCCTCTCTCTCGTGTCGTACATAGCCCATAAATCATTCATAATTGTACACGCAAAGGACAGTCTTGGCCTACCCTTAAGAAGGGCGTGAAGGACTGTGATATCCCTATGCCTGACTTTGGTCAGGTCACTATCGCGAGGCAAGATGTTATTCACAAGAATCTTGTGAAGCACCTTACACCTCGGAGATGAAGCCTTTCGGCTGTAGGAAGTGGAGGACTCGGACTCCAAAATGGATCGAATAAAAACTCTATTAATCTGCTATGTCCACTCCCCTGACCAAGTCATATCAGTGAAGGCCAATTGGGCTTCATTCCTATACTCGTACCCCTGCTGGTTAGACCCTTTGTAGCATACCCCAGTATCTGAATTAAATAATTGGCGAAGGATTTGTGCATCCATTGCCACGTCCCTACCATGGACGGTACCTATCAACCTAAAGTCTTTCACTGAACGATCCGTCTCCTTCCGTAGGGTAGACATCCCTCGACTACATCGGCCTGATAAATATCGTGGCCACCCAACTCAAGCATACATTCCCACCCTAAATAGTCAAAAAGGTATGGGATCCCGTAGTCCTCAAAATCACTCCTCTTAACTCTCTTTTCAGTTAACACTTTATTTGAATACTTTTATACAAAAACAAGTGTGTTCTAATATGTTCGGGGTGTTGGGATAATAGGAGGTTTGGAGACCAATCTATCGGGACATTAACATTTTGGGTTCACTGTCTCGTTCTCCTCGACATCTACAATTTGTACTAACCAACCACAATATGTATGAGATAAATTAGATAATGTAACATATAGCACAATTACGCTTACTTAAAATATGCAATTATATATATACTCTTTTACCCTCACATTTTGCATCCAATATATATAGTCTATAATTTGCCATTATTTTAAGCACTAAACATTTATCATATTTGAATAAAAACCATTTAGCACATAAAATTAATTTTTAGGCTAGTCACCCAAGTTTTATGATTTTAACAATATATGCACATTTTGGCAACAAACTTTTTAAATTCAAATTAATTTCTAGAAATTAACCATGACAAATTAATAAACTTAACACATAAACACATATCTCATAAAACATACATCAATGATATCATCAAATTCATGCAATTTCACATACTTTGACTCTTAAAAAGTCAAAATCACCATGAAAACTCCATGGATGACCATGAAGCTCAAGCTTTCATTTTTGCTCAAAAAGTATGAAATAAGTTGCAATAACTCAATAAAAACACTAACCTTGGTGATTGGAAGCTTAACTTGGTACAAATCTAGATTTTTTCTTCACCACTTTTTCTACCCAAAAATCTCCAAAATGGATGAAACTACCCACAAAGAGGTGTGCGTTTAGTTCTCGAAAATTTTCAAAATTTCCATCTCACTTTTCAACAAAAATGAAAACCTGTTTACTTAACAACAATTTCATAAATTTTCATTTCACTTTTTAAAATACCACTTTTCATATTCTCTCTCTTACTTTTTTACTACCTACCCTATTTCTTTATAATACTCTCTTTCTCTCTCTTACTTTTCCATCACCTATCCTATTTTTTTTATTTTATAATCACTCATCTTATTTTTCTTAAAACTAAAACTTCATCATCTAAACAAGTTTTCACTTTTCATAGAAACCCTTGTTTTTTTCTAAAAACTATAACTTGAAAACTGAAATTGAAAAATGCCTAGTTTTCGTTAACTAAAAGCACCCTAGGTGTTTTCAATCTTAAATTTGCAAATTTTGGGCACAAAAATGATGTTTTTGGGAGCGAGTCGCACACCAAAGCGTAGACTATTGTTCTAGGGTTGTAAAAATGGTGAAATGGGGCTCAAATCTGTATTTTAAGTCGATGCGATGTAGGGCCAGCGCAGGCCTGCGCCCACCCCCCCCCCCCCTGCGCCCAACTCTGCTAATATATCATTTTTTTACTGTTTTGCTACGCGGGGTTGTAAATCTTTCTAATTTTTGATATAGAATGTAGTCTAAAAATTTTTGTGGTGGCTAAGTTAATTAATTAATTTTATCGTTATAACCTACCTTCGCAACTTAGACTTTTATGATGTCCTCATCACATCGAAATTAATTAATCGGATAAGATTATAAAAAGTTTGATCGGTACATATTCCTTATTCATAATAATTAAGATTAAACAAACAAATAATAAACAAACAAAATTCAACTTTTATAATTTCAACTTAAAATAAACATCACACTTTTAAAATTAAAAATTAAAAATAAAGTACTATTACAATCCAAATAAACGTTAATAATCAAACCAAACAAAATAAACCACCACATCAGAAAAAATTCAAACCATACTTAATGTTTAGCACGCGTAATTAAAATTAATATTCAAATAATTATCAAATCATCATTCGGCCTGAGGTGTGACAATCTCTTCCAACTCTCCGACAGTGATCTGAAGATTGTTGACCCAGTCAAAATGACTTTGAAATAGCTTTGCATGTTTGTTTTGCTCCTCTTGAAACTTTTCAATAGTCTTCACCAATTCTTTGTTTGCATTTAGTATGCTACCCATGACGTCCTTCAGAATGTTGATTTGAGATCTCATCAAGTCTTCGATTGTTACTTTTTTCCATGATCTTTCATCCTCTTTGTCGTTTTGTCCTTCAGGGTTGTCAGGTACAGTGAATGGGATTTGGGTTACTTTAGAGGTTTTTGGACAACGAATTTGATAGCTTAAATGGTTTTTCTCAAAGACTAGCACTAACATTGTGACTCTAGTGAACCAAATATCGCGTAGGTTGAGGTATTTAATTGGCAGTTGTTCCGACACCACTTTCTTAATAATTAATAGCTCAGTTAGCATACGACAGTGTGGATAATTCATCCTTTGCCCTGGGAAACTACTCTCCCACAGATTTTCCATTATTATGTATCCTAAAGATATGGTCGGGTATCCAGTCATTAACGCATGCACTAACAGTATCTCTTGGGATCTAACGACAGTGGTGTCTTGACTTCTGGGAAGCAAGTTGAGGGTAACAAACTTCCACATCACTTTAGCTAGCGGACATTAATCCCCCTTATTATAATGGACATGCTCTGTCGCCTCCTCTATTGACATTCCAAGTACCGTGCCTAACATCCCATCCCATTTCTTAGACCATCCACCAATTTGTCTCACTCTACCCCCTTGAAGATCTAAAGATGACCAAAATTCCCTACGCCTTGGAATATCTGCGTCTATACCGAATTCCTCACAAAGGATTTTCCTAGATACTGGAACTTTCTTGTTTCCTACCATTCTTGTGAGCTCAAAATCATGGTCCTCTTCCTCTTCAGCTCTCCGAACAGTAGCAAACCACTGTTGGATCAAACTAGTATGAATATATGGAAGTTCCCATTATATGGCTTTAGCCCATCCTAGCATCTCAAAACACTCTAATATTTAAAATTATCAAAGTCAGACTCTTTTAGGGTACGCTCTGTGAGAAAACTAGGGGGTTTACCATTGTTAGTGTTTGGTGGAATTTCAGGGAACTCCACATTGAATGGTTTTTCGAAATGAACATCCCTAGGGTCGTGTGGTTCTCATCCTAGGTTTTTCGGAAATTCCAGGACGGTTACTGTTTGCATGGAACTGGGTTGACATCTAAAAATAACGCAAATACAAAGGATTAAAAATGTGGGGTGTTTACGTAAATGATGCATGATTATTTTAAACACCCTTTTTCAATTAAAAACAAACTAATCCTAAGTCTCACCAACAATGTGAGCCCAATCTAGCCCTATCAAATGCATGAACTCTAATCATAAATTATCAATGAAAACGTAACCTTTTATGACAAAAAGTTTATAAACTATAATAAATACGGAAAAAATGCATAATTTTTACAAAAGTTTTGCAAAAATAATTTTATATTAATTAAATGAATATTAGAAAATTATTAATAACCCTTTTTTATATAAAAACCATGTAACTCTGTAAGGTCTACGACTGCAAGATCTATCTAGACGCGGATCCGTGAACGAGTGCGGAATCCTCGTTGACGATTAGATGGACAACTCTCAACCAACGGAACACGGAGACTATTAGACGCTGAACGAACGACACACGAACGATCCTACATACTAATTCTCTCCGAAACGGCACTCACCTAGCTGATAAACTCGAGATCGCCCTTTGCTTAATCCCTCACGAATTCTGCAAAAAGTCTGATAATATTTCGAGTCTGTCCCTAATTATAGAGGCTAATTCGAGTCTGTCATGGGCCAAACTCGAATCCGGCCCAAAGCCCATTCGAGTTTGTCCTCACTGACACTCTCGAATCTGCCTAAGAGATCACATTCGAATCTACCAAGTGACTCATTCGAATCTAACCAGATTCGAATCCTAGTCCTTTGAGGATTCGAATTTACTCATTCAAATAATTAACTAAGTATTGAAACTTATGTGTTTACCTTATGATTGATTTTATCTTTGATCTTTATGTTTGAACTTCTTGTGATACGTTACATTAAGTTCAAACACACAAACAATAATAATTATCAACCATATATAAACATATATATCTAACACTTGCTAAACCACAATGTTGGATCACTTAGACTGCTATCGTCACACAGGGTGTACCAACAGACTCCCCCTTGACGATAGCTTCTAATAGCTTCTAATAATTCACACATTTGATTAAGTAGTTTGTTTATTATTTATTCAAACTGCTTCCAGCATACAAACCCTTTTCAACACACACTTTAACTACATTCTCATACTTTCTAGCCTCACCATCCATATGAGAGTCACTTGAAATCTTATGAGCATGCAAAATTTGAAGATCATCTCGAGAAAGGTTTACCAGATGAAGAGGATCATAGATTCTAAGAATCACATTTTCTTCAAAATCTTCCATCACCGCTTCTCCCGTTTCACTCTCAACATACCACCAGTTCAGATTTTTCATGACGTTCTGTGGCATAGGCTTGAGCGGCACCTTTCTCAGACATCTTACGGGTCTGTATTGAATCTTCATCCATGGACGCCCAGTTAGAGGATCAATTCGAGAATGATCTTCTACTCTTTTTCCTATCCTTGGATTAAGGCGTTCAAACTTCCTTGACCTTCCCTCTTTCCTTATGATTCTGGCAATTATATCTGCGTAAGGATCATTGCCGATATTGATTAATTCTTTCCAGGCTAAAGCCTTTATCTCAATCTTCGGCAGTGAATTGAATACTTTCAGAGATCTTCTGAGGTACTGAAGCCCATCTTTTCTCTTGATTATGAATAGCTGCAGTTCCCAATCAAAGAACCAGCTTAATATGCTTCCTGACAGTTTTCCAGTACCCGACACCCTCATCTTCTTTTTCAGCTCTAATTCCTTCTGCTCAGCCCTGAACCATAGCTTTCTTTTCTCTTCATTATTCAGCTCTCTGGCAGGCTCCTCTATTGATGACTCAACATTTAAAGCAGCATTAACTACTTCTATGTTCACAACATCATCTCCTTCTATTACATACGTATCAGTGATTGGATTTTGCTGAATGACGATCTCATTGGCTTCATCGTCTTCGTCAGCACACACCTCATCATCTGATCTCCAATCAACAATCTCTTCAGGAACAAATTCTCCCTCTTCTAGTTCCTCCATATCATCTTCAAAGTCAAAGCCCAAGTCCATCGGGTCGTCATCGAGATCCATGAGTGCATCAATCATCTCACTTATCTCATACTCTGTAGGTTTAGACGAACTGGCCTCTCCTTCTTTAGTTCCTGATTGACTTGGCTCCCCCTGAGACTGAGCATCCTGAGCAGCAGAAAAATCTACTGGCTCATTCTGTCTTTGAGAGCTGGGATCATTGCCTTGGTCATCTTCATTATCATCATCCCTCGGCCGCTCCACTTGATCACGGCAGGATGTCTCCCCCTGAGCTTGTAAATTTTTCATTAACTGCTCAACTAGGGAGCGCATCGATCTTAGCTCAGCTGCTTGATTAGCGACAAAAGTCTTTAACTCTAAGTTCTCTTCCTGAACTTTTTCCACTATCTTTTTCAGATCGGCATTCTCCTTATCAATATTGGCGTTATGTGTCTGAAGTTCACCGATTGCCGTGGTCAGGCCGAAGATTTGGATATGTTGGAAGTCAACTCTATCTTTAAGCTGCAGAAACCTTTGATTGTCGGCGTATATGGATGAAGTTGATGGGATGGATTGAATTGGAGTTGGAATGATCGGCGATGGGATGTACGGTTCATCATGAGGTGGTGATGGTGGAATGGTGGTTTGAGGGTCCTGAGGTTGAGGAATTTGAGGTTGAGGAATTTTAGGTTGTTCTGCTGAAGCTGAAGTAGATCCTTGAATAAATCGATGACGCTTGGCCCTTTGCCTCGTCACTAATGGAGCGACCTCTTCTTCTTCAAAATCAGAGTCATCAGACTCTCGTGATGCTCGCCGCCTTGAAGCTTCTTCATTAATTACCACTACTCTAGATCCATAAGTTTCTATCCGAACTGTTGGTTCTGTAGATACGGACTCTGGAGCTTCAACCTCTATCTCCTCCATATCGTCTGACTCAGTTGCTGACGATGACAAGTCATTACCAGTTTGTTCTGGTTCATATTCATCAACATCCCTCAGGACATCATCTTCTCCCTCGGTAGGCTCTAGCAATTGATCAACCAGTTCAGCAGTTATTTCTTCATTTGCATGAGGCCCAGAGGCCCAGATTTCTTCCAAAGTTTGGGCTATCTGTTCAGTTTCTGATGCTGCACTTGAAGTCCCTGCCTCTTGCTGTTGACTTGTAGAAGGCCTAGATGCCTGAGTTTGACTCACAGTAGCTCTTTGTCGTCTCCTTTGTGGCTGTGCACGCGGTTGTTGTTGTTGTTGTTGCGGTGGCTGTCTAGCTTGAACTTCCACTTGTCCTGCCCAGTTGGCAGTATCTGGTGCTTCAAAGTTCCTATCTAGAACTGATCCAAACAACGGTCGTTCGACTGGAACTGCCAACTTTCCTCTATGTGAGGAGCAATCAGCAAAAATCCTTTTGTCCATCACCGCTACGCTTTGGATCTTATTTAGCTGCGGCAAATTCGGCAAGAAGTGCCTGATGAGCATCATTATGAACTGAGGATATAGCAGAAATTGTTGCTGCTCTGGAGCCGTGATTTGATGGACGAATTCTGAGAAAAACATTTCAGAGAAGCTGAAGGGCCGATTATAAACTAAAGCGATCATCCCGGATTGGATCTTCGAGACAATGTAATCAAAACCAGCTTTCTTGGCCGCAAAACAAACCATGAAAACATGAGCCAAAAACCTCCATTGACCTATTAGCCCGCTCTTCATATACGATGTTTTCGTAACATCCAACCTGTAACCCATTCTCTGAAAAGCTGCTTGCCTAATACTTAAGGGAAAGTCAATAGGCCCAGACTCTTCTTCCTGAGATCCTAGCTGCAAAACCTGACGCAGCATATCAGCAGAAAACACCAATGGTTGTCCTGCTATCCTTGTTCTCAGCACTGTCGGGGTGACAGAGCAATCCACCTGCAGATGGTCATAGAACAGACGAACATAGGGAATAACAATCTGAATGTTATGGGACAAAGCAAACGCAATCCTAGACTCCACTAGGAAATCCATCATTTGTCGAAAACCCTGCGCCTCAGGGATATGATGGTCATAGGGAATGACCATATTATGCTTAGGCACGAATACTCGAACAGCCATATCTGCACAATAGATAAACTATTAGAATTATTAAAAATCAATAAACTTGCTTAAATTCAAATTTGTTTTATTTTGAACTTGATTAAGTACAAAATCCAACACAAATGAATTTCTACAAGTTTAATTAAATTTAAATTGAATAATGCAAATAAAATGACAGATTCGAAGCTGAGACAAATTCGAAGAAACCCCTTTTCGAGTTTGATGACAAACTCGAATCTAATGACCTTCTTGAGTTTACTGACAAACTCGAGAGTGGTCTTGAACAGATTCGAAAATGTCGACCCAACTCATCACCAAAACCTATGATTTTAACCTTTTAGGACTCAGAAAATTACATTCATTAGCCCTACTAGGTACTAATCACAGATATATGCATTTAATTTGACTATTTACTGGTCCAAACTTTGTAATTTTGAAACACACGATTTCGACCTAAAAACTTTCAAATATCGGTGAAAATGGTGTATTAAACTACATGAATCTTGTACAACCAAGTTGATTATACCTAGATATATCAGTAGAATCGAACACCCAAGTAAGAAACTCGACAAATTGTCGTTTTTGTGGAAAACGGTAGACTCGAGGGAATAGATTCGAAATCGCAGATAGATTCGAGAGTATAGATTCGAAATCAGATGTATTAATGACATTACTGTTAACCTATTTATACTACCTAACTTCGAATCTACGGCCAAAGTCGAATCTACTGACAGATTCGAGACCACCCTATTTCGAGTTTAAACTAAACTCGAATAACCCAAAACACTTAGAAAATTTCAAAAATTTGAAATAAATTCAACTTTTTCAACCTTATTGTGTAACGGAATAAACTATGCCAAATCTTTTACCCTAAGCACAAGATTTTCACGCAGTGTTTATTTTATTCAACTGTGAATGCACACTCATTTATATTTGACCTTTATCCTAAGAAGAAATAAAAATAAAATAAAATAAAATAAAATAAACTAAAATAAACTAGGGTAAAAAGAAGATTTTTAAAATTTTGACCAAAAATTTAACTTAGACTTAAACTACATTTATTACAACTTACAATCTATGCTAAATGCTAAATAAAATATTTTTGATGAGTATAGCCAAAGAAAGGTTCAATCAGATAGCGATGTCTGATACTAACTTTCAGTACTTAATCTTTCACACTTAGGAATTTTTTATTCCTTTGTTTGTTTGTCGTGACATACCTATTTAGCCGATTGTTGGTATTTTACCCCTTTTAAACATTCTACATTTCGGAATATCCCTTGGCCTTTTTATTTATCAGGAAATTATCTTACGTGACGCAGACATAGACATACTTTTATGATCAAGGCACACAGACAAAGATTCTAACTTGTTGGTATTTGCAAACTTTCTTTAAAAGACAAACATCGGACACAGGTCTGTATTCTCATACAACAAAGTGTCTTAGTTCGACTTAAGGTTTATTTTTAAAGTTAGCAGATAGCGGTGACAGGTCTGTACTGACGTACAACAAAGCGACATGTCTGCTAACCCGAATCTAAACAGAGACAACAGGTCTGTACTTACGTACAACAGAGTTGCATGTTTTCGACTCTCAGTTTTACATGATATTTCTATTCTTTCCATTTTCAGATGTATTTGATGTTGCCATACATCCCCAGAAATTTTGCATACCTCATTTAGACTCAATGTTTGTATGTCTTGTACATAAAAATTAAGACCGATTGGTCATATATCTAAGTTAGTGACACGCTTGACTATTTCTAGAATATTTTATTAGCCTTGAGATTCCCTATATGTATTATGCCTACCAACACATCAAACTAAGTAAAGTATAACACTTAGGATTTAGTTGCATTATGTGTGAAAGCATAAATACTTAGAGTCTGTAACGACGGTGCTAATTTTCGTCACTTTGAACCTATGAATCTAAGACTTAACTCCTTTTCTGATATTCTCTTTTTTTGTATTTTTGTAATTTTCTCTCTTTTTTCTTTTGTTTTTCATAAGAAAAAGCAGTAAAATAAGCTAACCTACTAACTTACTAAAAATAGAAACTTACTAAAAATAGAAACTTCCCTAAATTAGCAGACTACTGTAAAGAAAGAAATACTACGACTCTAAAAGAAAATAAACTACTACTACTAAGGTCAATTTACTCTGGGTTGCGCATTCCATTCAGTTGAATTAAATACTCAAACCGTGACTTATCAAATGCTTTGGTAAATAAATCTGCATTATTATCTTCTGTTGCCACCTTTACCAGTTTGATTAAGTTCTTTTCAGCACAATCACGAATAAAATGATGCCTTATGTCTATGTGCTTTGTTTTACTGTGTTTAACTGGATTATTAGTTATAGCAATTGTAGATTGATTGTCTATCCTAATAGGAGTTTGAGTGTAAGCCAAACCGTAATCCCGCAATTGTTGTTGTATCCACAGAACCTGTGAGCAGCAACTACCAGCAGCAACATACTCGGCCTCGCACGTTGAAATGGCTACCGATGTTTGTTTCTTGCATTGCCAGGATACCAATCTCCCTCCTAGGAACTGACAACCTCCAGTTGTAGATTTGCGCGTCAAGCTGCATCCTTCGTAGTCAGAATCCGTGAATGCTTCCAACTCTAGATCTCCCTCCGCGTGATACCAAAGTCCCAACTTCGGTTTCGACTTGAGGTATCGTAGAATCCGCTTCACAGCTTTCATATGCATCTCCTTCGGATTCGCTTGAAACCTAGCACAAATACAAACAGCAAACATTATGTCAGGTCTTGAAGCGGTTAAATACATAAGTGACCCAATCATGGCCCGATATAAAGTCGGATCCACATTGGTATCACTTTCAGTACCCGGCCCGAGATTGTGATTCACTTGAATCGGCGTGCTGAAGTGGGCAGTCAACTTAGTTCCCTCCATCCCAAACCGTTCTAATATGTCATAGACATACTTAGTTTGATGGATAAACATCCCTTCCTTCTTTTGGTCAACTTGTAACCCTAAAAAGAAATTCAACTCCCCCATAGCACTCATCTCGAACTTAGACTTCATCACCTTTTCGAAATCTTTGCACATCTGTTCGTCTGATGATCCAAAAATGATATCATCGACGTACACTTGTACCAAGATAAAGTGTTCACCCTTCCTCTTCACGAATAGAGTACTATCTATCCTACCCCTTTCAAAACCATTTTCTAAAAGATGGTTGGATAAAGTCTCATACCACGCCCTAGGTGCCTGATGTAATCCATAAAGAGCCTTATCTAAGCGATATACTCTATCAGGATATTTTGGATCTGTAAATCCGGGCGGTTGTTCTATATACACCAACTCCTTCACTTTCCCATACAGGAAAGCACTCTTAACATCCAGTTGATATACCTTAAAGCCTTTGAAGGAGGCAAACGCTAGGAACAACCTAATGGCTTCCAGCCTTGCTACTGGTGCAAAAACTTCGTTGTAATCGATTCCTTCCTCTTGGTTGAAACCCTTTACAACTAATCTTGCCTTGTTGCGCGTGACTATACCCCGATCGTCTCTTTTGCACTTAAAAACCCATTTGGTTCCTATTGCAATCTCCCCTCGAGGTAACGGAACTAACTCCCACACTTCTAGTTTCCTAAATTGTGAAAGTTCTTCCTGCATCGCTTCAACCCAAGAGTTGTCCTTAAGTGCCATTTGCACATTTTTGGGCTCTACTTGCGATATGAAACACGAATATAGACATGTGTGATATGCCTCGGAGTCGTTTATCATCGACAACAACACAGTGTTGTTATTTACACTACTCCGAGTCCTCACACCCTCGTTAGGATTTCCTATGATGCTATCTATTGGATGGTTCTTGTTAATCCTAGAGGTCTCTATTTCATCAACCCTTAGATTATCTCCTAAGTTGGATCCTATTTCACCTAAAGGGGGAACAGGCTCAGCTTCTACATTTTCCTCCTCACGGACGTTTTCCTCAGAGTTAGAACTTGAAGCTTGAGTCTGATTCTCAGTGTTAGGTGCCTCTTGATCAGCAACTTCTGGAGATCCATCTACAGTCGCAGTAGGCTCGGACGTAGATTCGAACGTGGTCCTTGGAAAGATTTGGCCATCGTCGTTCAGATGCAACGTCGCCATGTCCTTCTCGATTGTACCTGCATTATCATCCAGAGGAATGTTAAATGACTCAAATAACTTATCATAGTCAAATATCCATTCCGGACCAGTTTGGGGTTCATGTGTATAACTTGTGACTTCAATGTTATACACAATCTCCACAGTACCAGTTGTTTTGTTAAACACCCGTTTGTTTGGTGAGTTTGGCACATAACCTAGGAAGTATCCTTCGTCAGCCTTTTCACCAAACTTCGGTTGATGTTTTGTTCTTAAAAGTGTGCATGGTACTCCAAACGGTTCGAATCCAGTTAAGTTAGGTGGCCGTTTATTCAAAATTTCATAGCATGTTTTGTTCAATGATTTGACTGTAAGGACTCGGTTTAAAATGTGGCACGCGGTATTCACTGCCTCCCCCCAAAACATGGTAGGAAGCTTTGAATCCGAAAGCATAGTCCTTGCAGCCTCAATCAAAGTTCTATTTTTACGTTCGGCCACCCCATTCTGTTGAGGTTCATATGGTGCACTGAATTGATGCACTATGCCCTTTGATAGGCAATATACACCAATTACAGTGTTTTTGAATTCAGTTCCATTATCACTACGAATACATTTAACCCTAGTTCCGTATGAGTTCTCCACTTGGTCCAAGAACCCGATGAGCCTTGCAGCCGTCTCGTCCTTCGTACCTAAAAAGAAAACCCAAGAAAAACGTGAGTAATCGTCGGTGATAACTAAGCAGTACCAACTACCTCCAATACTCCTTTTGTTGATTGGGCCGAAAAGGTCCATGTGCAACAGATCGAATGTTGAGGCTATGGAATTCTGCTTCTTGGACTTGTGTGTCTTCTTGTGTTGTTTGCCCTTCATGCAAGGTAGACACTTATCCTCGAACTGAAAACTTTTCATGGGCACACCCTGCACCAGTCCATGCTTCGTAATGTAATTCATCTTCCTCAGGTGCAGGTGAGCCATGCGTCTGTGCCACAGTACGGACTCCGTCTCTGAAGCTTTTGATAGTAAGCAGATCGGACCCATCGAAGTATCTGGCTTGTTCATATCGAGCATGTACAAGTCATTCTTCCTTGGCGCCCGCATCAATATCCAATCTTCAGGTATTTTGAATCCAGGCTTTAGCACTAACGCCTCAGTGTCAGTAAATAACACCGAGTTCTTCTTATCACAGATTTGAGAGACACTAATGAGATTATGAACCAGTTTATCAACGTGATAAACTTGATCCAAAGTAATCGTCCCATTAGTGACTTCTCCAGTTCCAGTGATATTTCCACCCTTGTTACCCGCGAATGATACAAATCCCCTATTACCCCCCTTGAAGTCTGTGAGAAGACTTCTTTCCCCCGTCATGTGCCTGGAGCAACCACTGTCGACGAACCACTTGTTGTTTGGACCGGTAGTTATCTCCTGCACATGAAAGAAAATAGGTTAGTTATCACGGGGAACCCAAGCCATGACTGACTTGGTAATACCATTCTCGTCCACATACGTGAACTCTTTCAAGTACCCATCTCGCCTTTCAGGGGACTTGGGCCTTTGAACTGAATTCTGTTGTGGTGCCGAGTGATTTAAGTTCACTCTTTGCCTTGGTGTAGGCATTTGTTGTGGAGCTCTAGAATAATTCCTATTATATGCCATTTCTGACTGTGATCCTTGAGCTCTTACCGGTGCATACTGTCTAACTGGAGTATGAGACCTAACTGGAGTGTGTGACCTGCTAGGTGTGGTGCTCCTATAGACTTGTTGTGGTGCTGACCTAGATTGATTATTGACACGATTCGGTGAATTTGTCCTAATCACTTCCTTTGGTCCAACCTTAACCGGTGTGTTTTTCACAACTTGTTTGGGTGCGGCCTGCACAGTTTTCTCGGTAGGTTGAGAACTACTGCTGCTTGCCACACTGGGTGAGGGCTTAACAGGTGTTGGATTCACTGTCTTAGGGGTAACATCTGCTTTCCTAATTGGACAGTGAGAAGCAACATGCCCTTTCGCGTGACATCTAAAGCAAGACATCTTATCCATGGACTTTTTGGTTGTTCCCTTAGATCTAGGTGTCTCACTAGTGTCTACTTCCTTTGGTACATCTACAGTGTCTGTCTCTTCGACCTGGTCAGCCCATGAAATTTTCTGTTTTCCTGCAGGTGTTTCACTGGAGGAAGACACAAATTTCACTTTCTTGACCTTGACGGTTGAGTCAACCACCTTAGGTGTATTATCAACTGTAGGCTCAGGTGTCGGTTCAGGTAGGTCCTCTAAGTCTACTGACTTGTCAGTTTTCTCCTGAGGCTGAGGCACATAGTTCGCATTGAATGGTGGAGGAATTTCATGAAAACCTAGACCTACAGGCTTCTTAGACTGTCTTTGGGCATCTAAGACTTTTCCTAGGTTGAGGCTCGAATTCCTAAACTTTTCCAGCTTGCTATTTGCCTCTGCTACCTTAACCTTGGTCTCGGCTAGCTCTATTTCCTTGTCCTTAAGACTTTTAGTTAAGGCCTCTACGTGCTCATACATTAGTTCTATCCTAACACACTGCTCGCTGAGTTTGTCTTTTAGAACTACCACGTCTTGAGCATCAGCCTTAAGCTTTTCTTTTAAATCTTGCTTTATATCATTTAGGCTAGCGTTTTCTATTTTTAAGTTATCATTTTGAGCAGATATGGTTTTATGTGATTCTAAGACTAGATTTAACCTATCATTAGAAGTAGCACACAAAGCACATAATTCTGAAAATAGAGAATAAGAAAGACTAACCTTAGAGTTATCAGATTCCACGTTGGCCATCTGAGCAGCAAACTCCAGCACGGTCTGATCATTCGCCTTCTCTACCCACATCGGACTATTTTCCCTTGTGGTCTGCTCGTCTTCTTCACAACCATTCTCCGTAACTTCAGCCATGAAAGCTCTAGCATTGGACTCAGGATGTGAACTCCAGTCATAGGTACCATCTAGCTGTCTGTCAGAAGTGACATTGGATATTAGACCCGCTAGATTGGCTTGACCAGATGAAGAACTCGGAAGGTATCTTTGTTGGGACTGATTTTGGTACTGTCCTTGATGCTGACTCTGTCCTTGGTATGACTCTACCTTCGGTCTTTGACACTCCCTGGCGAAGTGTCCCAATCCCTGACAGTTGTAGCATTTGACCTTAGACTTATCAAATCCTATCCCTTTGTTGTTCATTTGCAGATTCCTCCCAGTTCGCTTGATGAATCTTTTTACCCTCTGGGTCACCGTGGCCAGTTGCCACTTTAGATCCATTTCCTCTAAGTCATCAAGGTCGACCTGATCGTAATCTTCATCCCATAGAGCTGGGTCATTGATTTTCCCTTGAACACAATTTCCATAAGCTGCCACAAAGGAAGCAAGCAGATTCAAATGTTCTTCTGCGGACTTTGCGCTCATCGGCATCTTCGAATAGCTCTGACTTGTCGGTGCCTGATGGACTTGAGGTTGCGGTTCTTCCGATCTTCCTAACCCTAAGAACGCGCGATTCAGTGAGTCTTCGGACTCTGGTGGCGATGACGTTTCTCCGGTGAAAAACGCTGTAGCACTCTTCGGTTCAGCTGTCACTGATGATTTAGATGTCTTTCCAAAATACATAGCCGGATTCTGGACTTGCTCGTAATCAGTCTCAGCCTTAATCATCTCGAAGTGATATGCCCTCAACGTTCCCACAATGTCATCAAGTGATTGAGCATAATATTTGTCCTCATTCAGCTTAATCATTGCCACGTACATAGCCCATTTGGCTGGTAGGGCATCAAGAAGCTTGTTGTTCTTGTCAGTGTCCGAATACTCAATTCCATGACTTTCAAGTTCCGTTATCAGATGATAGAACCTTGTGATAATATCATCCAACTGTTCATCCTTAATTGCCTTGAAAATCGCAAACTGTTGGGTCAACAGCTCTGTACGCTTTCTACGCACCCGAGGATTACCTTCACACCTTTTCTGGAGAGACTCCCAAAGTTCCTTCGACGTCCTTTGAGTCCGAAATGTGTGTAAAATATCTTGAGGTAAAGCCATACGGATTATGGAGAAAGCTTTGTTTTCAGCTTCAAATAGTTTCTTGTCATCCTCTTTCATCATCTGATATGACAAGACCTTTTGACGGCCTTCAACTTCAGATACTGGCGGAATGTACCCTTCATCTATGCACACCCACATGCGCATATCATTGAATCGTACAAAATCTGTAAATCTGTCCTTCCACCAGTAATAGTCCTCAACTTTCATCAGCTTTGGCGGTGCATTTGCCTTCCCAACTTCGTGATCCATCTCAAGGAATTTCTGAAGATTTGACATCTTTTCTGAAACAAATTGAATTTGAACTTAATTAATTTAATTCGAAACTGATTTAGGGTAACTTATTCGAATCTAGATAGATTCGAACTAATTAATATTAAATCTTTTGAGATTAAATTCGATTAAGTCTTAAAATTCAATTAGATTCGAAATTATGTCAGATTCGAACAACTCCTTAGAATCGATGGTCCTTAGAATCGAAGGCTCAGCAGATTCGAATGTCAGCAGAATCGAAGCACAGAATCGAAACAATACCAGACTCGAAATAAACTCGAAACACTATAGACTCGAGATCCAATTCGAATGAAGTAACAGATTCGAAACAAAGTAGACTCAAAACTCTCTGAAATTGACTCGAAAGGAGCGTATTTAGGTTAGACTCGAGAATAAAGTGAAACCCTAATTACCCCTATAGATTCGAGCGCCGCAAACTCGAAAAACGGCTAACACTTTGATTTTTTGACGTTTTACAGATTAAATCACTATTTTTCAAACGAAAAATAATGATTTCGATCAAAAACGGGAAAAACCACAAAGTGTTTCCCGAATATGAATTTGCAAAGCTCAGAAACACGTTTTTGAGAGCAAAACAGTCCAACTAGCGTCAAGAAACCTAGAATGTATCTGATGAACACGAAGAACACCAAGAACACTCCGTTGGCTCTGATACCACTTGTAAGGTCTACGACTGCAAGATCTATCTAAACGCGGATCCGTGAACGAGTGCGGAATCCTCGTTGACGATTAGACGGACAACTCTCAACCAACGGAACACGGAGACTATTAGACGCTGAACGAACGACACACGAACGATCCTACGTACTAATTCTCTCCGAAACGGCACTCACCTAGCTGATAAACTCGAGATCGCCCTTTGCTTAATCCCTCACGAATTCTGCAAAAAGTCTGATAATATTTCGAGTCTGTCCCTAATTATAGAGGCTAATTCGAGTCTGTCATGGGCCAAACTCGAATCCGGCCCAAAGCCCATTCGAGTTTGTCCTCACTGACACTCTCGAATCTGCCTAAGAGATCACATTCGAATCTACCAAGTGACTCATTCGAATCTAACCAGATTCGAATCCTAGTCCTTTGAGGATTCGAATTTACTCATTCAAATAATTAACTAAGTATTGAAACTTATGTGTTTACCTTATGATTGATTTTATCTTTGATCTTTATGTTTGAACTTCTTGTGATACGTTACATTAAGTTCAAACACACAAACAATAATAATTATCAACCATATATAAACATATATATCTAACACTTGCTAAACCACAATGTTGGATCACTTAGACTGCTATCGTCACACAGGGTGTACCAACAAACTCCCAAAAACTCAACCCATGCATGCATGATGAAACTTTATGAAATTAGGGTAGAATGAAGTTAAAGGGATTTTAGGGAGTATACCTTGCTATAAATTGAGAAGAACTAACGTCGGATTGAAGATTTAACATGAAAAAGATGAATTTTCAAATGTTTTTAGGCTTAGAAATCGAGATCCGTCGTTTCTGTAACTAGAATTAGGGTTTTGGAGTTATCGGGACGATCACTACCATTTTTATAAAATTTTGAGCGCGTCGGGCCGCAGGGCAAGTGCAGGCATGCTCCCCCAGCGCCGGGCCTCTAGATTCGCGATCTGGGCAGTGCACTGGTCTTGGAACCCTAATTCTTTATTTTTTTTTAATTTTTACGGGTATTCTGCCCAACTTACGTTCTTATTATCAGGTTAAAATAATTCTGCTCCGTGCTAAAAAATTTTTTTTAGTTTCTGATGTGGGGTCTTATTATTTAATTTAAATCCTAATTTCTAAACACAACCAAGTTCAGGAGGATGAATCCTCCCCAACTTAATTGGGTACACACAAGTAACACAAATAAGAAAATAAACACACTTAAAAATAATTAAATTCAGATCATCAAAATACTCTGGGTAATTAATTAACCTTAGCATCTTGTAACCTGATGAGTTCAGATACTAACATATCATTAGTGGCCCATTGAACATATAATTTAAGTCTATGTCCGTTTACTTTAAATGTCTTACCACCTTTCAGGTCCTGTATTTCTATCGCACCGTGTGTGTAGGTATTTGTTACAATATATGGACCTGTCCATTTACTTTTTAATTTACCGAGAAAGAATCTAAGTATTGCGTTAAATAACCAAACTTTATTTTCTTTGGTAAATATTTTATTTTTAATCATTCTATCGTGGAAAACCTTTTGTTTTCTCTTTATAAATTCTAGCGCATTCGTAGGCTTCACTACAAATTTCTTCCAGTTCATTTAATTGGAATTTCCTATCAACACCGGCATCATGTATATTAAAATGAGTGTTTTTGATTGCCCATAGAGCTCGGTGTTCTAATTCCACTCGGAGATGGCAAAGCTTACCATACACAAGTCTATATGGGGACATGCCGATTGGTGTTTTAAATGCGCATCTGTATGCCCATAGAACATTATCTAATTTTTGAGACCAATCTTTACGATCAGGTTTAACAGTTTTCTCAAGGCTTCTCTTGATCTCTCTATTAGAGATCTCGACTTGTCCGCTTGTTTGCGGATGATAAGGCGTTACTATTCAATGGTTAAGTCCATACTGTTTAAGGAGTTTAGAAAAATGCTGATTATTAATATGTGACCCTCCGTCACTGATGATAGCCCTTGGAATACCGTGTCGTGCTAAATTATTTCTTTTAATAAATTTACACACAACCCGATTATCATTAGTGCGTGTAGCTTCTGCTTCCATCCATTTGGAAACATAATCTACTGCAACTAAGATGTACTCATATCCAAATCATTTAGGGAATGCTCCCATAAAATCAATGCCCCACACATCAAATATTTCGATGATTAATATCGGGGTCATAGGCATTTCAACACTTTTCGCGATGCCACCAGTTTGCTGGCATCTTGTGCACCCCATAACAAACTCGTATGCATCCTTAAATATTATAGGCCAGAAAAACTCACACTGCAATATCCGGTGGCCAGTTTTCTTTGCGCTGAAATGGCCACCGCATGCATATGCATGGCAGTATTTAAGAAAATCTTTGTGTTCTGAGTTAGGGACACATCTTCTTATAATTTGATCTGCTCCTATTTTAAATAGATCAGGCTCATCCCAAATGTATTGCCTTGCTTGAGCATAGAAATATTTTCTTTGTTATGAGTTCCAGTGCTCTGGCAATCTTCCTGTTACGAACTAGATTCGCAAACCAAGGAATTTTAGATACAGATAATAATTGTTCATCAGGGAAGGAGTCCCTGATTTGATCAGTTGAGTTTGTTGGGATTAATTGATGCCTTGATAAATGATCGGCAACAACATTTTCTGTGCCCTTTTTATCTTAAATTTCTAAGTCAAACTCTTGCAATAGAAGGATCCACCGAATCAATCTAAGCTTGGCATCCTTCTTTGCCAATAAATATCTTAAAGCACTGTGGTTAGAGTGCACAATTACGTTTGCCCCCCAAATATAGGCTCTGAATTTATCTAGGGCAAACATTACATGTAATAGCTCTTTTTCCGTAGTGGTGTAATTGGTTTGTGCCTCATCAAAGGTTTTACTTGCATAGTAAATGACCACTGGCTTTTTCTCAAATCTTTGTCCTAAAACAGCACCGCCTGCATAATCACTCGCATCACACGTGATCTTAAATGGTTGAGACCAATCCAGAGATTGCAGAATTGACGTTTCGGTTAATTTTGATTTAAGCTTCTCAAATGCTTTCATACAAGCCTCATTAAAATTAAACTCAATATCTTTTGATAGAAGATTGCATAACGGCCTTGATATTTCACTGAAATCTTTAATGAATCACCGATAAAAACCAGCGTGGCCTAAGAATGATCTTATTCCTTTAACGGTTGTAGGGGTGGAAGTGAGGAAATTAATTGAACTTTTGCTTTATCTACCTCCATTTCTCTCTCGGACACAATGTGACCTAAGACTACCCCTTCCTTTACCATAAAATGGCTTTTCTCCCAACTTAGCACTAAGTTGGTTTCAGTGCATCCCTTTAGGACTTTTTCTAAATTTCCTAGACAATCTTCAAATGTCTTATCGAATATGGAGAAATCATCCATAAATATTTCAAGAGAACCACCCACCATATCAAAAGATAGCCATCATACATCGCTGAAATGTGGCGGGTGCATTACATAGTCTAAATGGCATCCTTTGGTATGAAAAAGTGCCATAGGGACAAGTAAATGTAGTTTTCTCTTGATCCTCTGGATGGATTGGGATTTGATTGTAACTAGAATATCCATCAAGGAAACAATAAAACTTCTGTGTTGGCTACAATTATATAGAGTTGAAAACAATTAACTTGTAAAAGTTCAGGGTTCATTATGTCAATACTCAATAGTTATATTTGAGTATATATATGTGTGAGTGTGTACTGTTGAGAGATGGATTGTAAGGTAGAATACAATTAACAAATATCAGATTACACATACGGTTAGAAAACAGTAAAGAGAGGAGAGGATTGCTGTGCAAGTCACCAAGAACATCATTGTAATATTCTTCTCTCTTAATCATTCAATATAGTGTGTTGGATTGTTAATTGTTCATATTATGTTTAATGTTGATTGAATTGCATGAAATATGAATTCACAATTGGTATCAGAGACTAATATGGCTGAATTTTAGTGAATTTTGAATTTGAAATCGTTTTTTTAAGAACACTGTTATATTCATTTTTTTTGAAAATTCAAAAATCAATTGAGGATTTTGATTCTGTGGATGAAATGATCTGATATTTGGATCGAAGGTGCGAATTTAAAAGATGAATTCAATGATATAAGTATCAAAATTTAATTCCAAACACACAGAATTTAATTGAGAATTTTTAGATTTTTTGAAAAAGTGAGTGTTCTTGAGGTTTTTGGTCGATTTTTGGTTTTTAATCGAGAATTAGCCAAAGTGATTTCACAAAAGTTGTTTCTGCTATTAAAAGGAACCTTCGAAATCAATTTGAGGTCATTTCATGGATTTTTGTTGAAAAAGTTTGGATCTGATCTTGTTTTTGTTGAAAAAGGATAAAACTCGGGCATAACTAAATTCATAGTGTCATTCGAGTTTTATAAAGAAGGCATTCGAGTTGATCAAAGAGAGTAAATCGAGGAACTTTATATTCTATTCGAGTTTCATGCTTTATTATCCGAGTTTCAAGCTTCATTAATCGAGTTTTATGCTTCATTAATCGAGTTTTATGCTTCATTAATTGAGTTTCAAGCTTCATCATTCGAGTTTCATCAAGCTTCTTCTTCAATAGAGTTTGATAGTGTTTCAATCGAGTTTCATTACTCTACATTCGAGTTGAGTCCTTATTCATTCGAGTTTCATCATACTATTGACTGTTTGACCTTAACTGCTTAAATTGGCCATAACTTTTGACTGGAACATCGTTAGAAGGCCTACCATACGTCAAATCGAAGCTTGAATAGAGATCTACGATTTGTAGAATGGGCAAAGCTGGTTCGGAAAATTTTTGAGGCCTAAATCCACTCCAGAAAAAAGTTACGGGCATTTTTCTGCAGAAAATCTAAAATTTCAACGTAAAAAAATCAAATCAGAGCTGATTTTTAACCAATTAATCATTCAAGATCCATTTTTCTTCAATCAAGACTAACTCAAATTTTCATAAGTCCATAAAAGATCTTGGAAGTTCATTTTCTAGCGATTCATAATGGTTTGTGAACAATTTTCAAAGTCTTAGCTAATTGTCAAACTTACTGAATCTGAAAAGATTCATAAGAACAATTATGATATCTTCGTTCAGTTAAATACAGATAAAGCTTTGGCTTTACGTGATGTAAGAATACTGAACGAAGAAATTCGAATCTTAAAAGAGGAATTAAAAACTCAGAGCTTAAAAGATAAGCAAAAGTCTGAGAGTTGTGCTTATCAGTTAAAAATATCTGATTTAAATAAAAAATTTGAAGAGGAGAAGTCTGAGCTTATTGCAAAACTTACGGAATCTAAAAAGATTCGTAAGAACAATTATGACATTCTTGTTCAGTTAAATACTGATAAAGCTTTGGCTTTATGTGACGTACGATTACTGAACGAAGAATGTTTGAGCTTAAAAGAAAAACAAAGTTCTGAGAGCCTTGTTCTTAATTTGAAATTATCTGAGTTGAATAAAGAACATGATGAGCTTAAACAAGAGAATTTTCAAAGTACAACTCAACTAAAATGTCTTGTGTCTGAAAGATCTGAATTAAACAAGAAAGTTAAGGATATTGAAGATACACTTTCTAAGACAAAACAAACTGATCAGAATTGTATTTTAAACAAAAATGAAGAAATTTTTGCACTTCAACAAGAGTTGTCTTTAACCAAAGATTTGATTGAGAAGGAAAAACATGAATTCTTACTTAAATGATTTGATTGTCTTGCTAATTTTTCCACTATTTGATCTATAAATGGTTGCGGAAAATGATCTTTTGAAGTAGCAGCATTAAGTTTTCTGTAATCTATACAAACTCTCCACCTAGTTACAGGGCGAGTAGTTATCTTCTCTCCTTCTTCAGTATTAATGACTGTAATTCCCGATTTCTTGGGCACAGTTTGGGCTGGACTTACCCACTTACTATCAGATTTAGGATATAGAATTCCAGCGTCCAACCATTTTAATACATCCTTCTTAACTACCTCTCTTAAATTAGGATTCAACCTCCTTTGTGCATCCCGAGCTGGTTTAGCTTCTGGATCATTAATGATTCGGTGCATACACAAAGTGGGACTGATTCCTTTTAAATCAGCTATCGTCCACCCTACTACTTTTTTTATAATTGACTAACACCTGCAGTAGAGCTTTTTCTTGCTCTTCAGTCGGATCTGATGAAATTATGACAGGCAACATGTCATTATGACCTAGAAAAGCATATTTCAAATGAGATGGCAGCTCCTTCAATTCTAGAACATGTGGTTGCTCTATTGAAGGTTTGGCTGACTTAGGTAAATCAGTAGGTAATTTTTCAGTCCTATGGGTCCACGGTGGTTGTTTTGACACTAGTGTGGATTCTATGACTACTTCTAGCTCATCACACTCAATATGATTTAATTTGGCTAGCTCATTTTCAGCAAAGAATAACTCAGTAGCGTCTTTGGTGTTGATTAACGAACTATGCTGCTGCGCAAGTTCGTCCACCATGTCTATAAGATAACATTCTGAATCAATAGCAGAGACACTTGAAGCATTAAACACATTCAGTCTTAATTTTCTATTACCAAAGGCATTATCCACTGCTCCTGTCCTACAATCAATTTGTGCCTTAATCGTGGCTTAGAAAGGTCTACCTAGGATAATAGCCGATTGATTATCTCCTATTGAACTTTCTGTGTGCAATACTAGGAAGTCAACTGGATAGTTAAAATCTTCAACTTTTACTATGACATCTGATAAAATACCTCTTTGGCACTTGGTTGACCGATCTGCCAGTTGTAAGATAATATCAGTTGTATGTAACTGACCTAGATCATGGTTATCAAACATGTTTCCAGGTAAAATATTAACATTAGCTCCAAGATCGAGCAGTGCCTTCTTAATCTGCACATTGCCTATTGTCACTGGAATCAATGGTGATCCAGGATCTTTCAGCTTAGGAGGTAGAGAACTAGAAACTATTGCACTCAATTGTTTAGTTAGATTGATCTGCTTTGGGAGCGAGACCTTATACTTTCTTTTCTAAGTACAGAGATCTTTTAGAAAATTGGCATAAGATGGAACCTGTTGAATGGCCTTTATCAGAGGAATATTGATCTTTACTTGATTGAATAAGTCCCAAAGATCTTCTGGTTGTGGGCCTCTTTTGCCGTATGGAGAAGATTTTGGATTTTCTAAAGCGGCAGGATAAGGAGGAGGAATTGAAGTATCCTGACTCTTATCCGCCTCCCCAACTTTGGGCGTTGGAATATCTGCTTTAATTGGCTCTTTAAAAGAAACCTTCTTAGGAATCTCCTTCTTCTTTGGATCCTCTTTCTCCTCATACACGACTTCAGTGTCGGTATCTTCTTCTGCGTCTTTTTCTTTAGGCATCTCTATTTTATTGTTCTCTCTTCCACTCCTTAATGTGGTTATCTTAGCTACTTCATTAACTTCGTTAATCTCATGTTTCTTATCTTTATAATGATGATGAGCGTGTGAAGGATTGGGAACAGTGTTGCTAGGAAGCTTCCCCTCCTCACGCCTAGTAAGCGACTCAGCTATCTGACCCATCTGGCGAGTTAACATCTCCATGGTCTTAGTATTGATAGCTGATTGCTGTTTCATAAATTCAGCAAACTCTACAAATTGCACTGAAGTCATATTTGTGTCTACTTGGAATTGTGGTTGATCATGATGATTTGACTTATAATATCGCTCATCCTTCGCTGTTGAAGTTGAACCAGATTGATATTCTCTCTTTGGTTGTTCATATCTTGGTTTAGATTGATGATCGGTAGGCTGATAATTTTTCCATCGAAAGTTGGGATGGTTTCTCCATCCCGGATTGTATGTTTCTGAAGATGGATTATCCCTCTCTCGATGAGCTCTAAATCCGTAAACTTCATTAGCAAATTCCTCAGTGGATTGCACTTGAGGACATGCGTCAGAATGATGCGATGGATCTCCGCATGTAACACAATTAATTGATATGATAGGGTTTGAAAAACCCTTCATCAATTGATCCATTTTCTTTCCTAATTCTAAAATATCACTCTTAACCTCACGTTTCCATGCATTATCTATGCCCATAACTTGAACACCTATACTATTTTTAGAACCAGCTTGGACTTTAAGACCTTTACCGAGTTGATTAAGCAACTCCCAAGCTTCATCATCTTCTTTACCTAAAAATGTGCCTCCTGTGGCAGCTATAATCATATTACGAATTTCTTGACTCACACCATCAAATAATGTATTGATAAGCATCCATTTGGGTACCTCGTGGTGTGGACAAGCTCTCAGTAATTCGTTCATACGATCGAACGCTTCGTAGATTTGTTCGCCTGGTTTTTATTTAAATCTGGTAATTTCCTTTCTTTTCTCGGTTGTTTCACTAATGGGGTAATATTTATTAAGGAATTCTCGTTTCATTTGATCTCATGTTGTAATGCTATTGGTTGGTAAGGATACGAACCAATTCTTCGCTTTCTCTTTTAACGAAAAAGGAAATAATCGATGTTTTAAATCGTTAGTGGTTATATCTCGAACATGGTTTGCTTTACAAATATGTTGGGAAATAGTTTAAGTGTGTTCAAACTATTAGTTAGACTTCTCAGACTGTTAGTAGATTTTAAATGTAAATCCAAAGTTCATGCTGCTAGTTGAAGAAACTCGAGCTGCCAGTGTAAAAGTTCAAGCTGCCAGAGCAAATCAACTCAAGCTGCTCTGTTCATGCTGTCAAGTGATTCAAGCTGCTCAACAGTTTCATAAACAGAAAGTGCTGATTTTCAGGAAAAGATATCTACATGAAGATTCCAGCATATCTACTATCAGAGAAGTCATTATTCGTCAAGGAAACATATCAAGAAGCAATATAAATACATAGAATAGGTCTTTCTATTGTATAGGAGTTTTCTGCATATATTGAGTCTGTAATTGCTTTATTGATAGAGTTTTCGTAAGCCTCTAAGGTTGTAAAATCCTAAGAACAGTATGTGTTCTTCGTCTAATCAAACAGATTAGAGGTGATTGTAATCATTGAATTCAGCAATACAAACAGTCTTGATTACTTCTTGTGTGTTTATTCATTATTGATTCTGAAAGTTTTTGTTAAAATAATTAAGTGTTATTCCGCAAACTTCTTGATTAAACTTTGATTCAAAGCAAGATTATTGATTTATACTCTGATAAATTCAAATCAGTTAATCTTGGTAATTCAGTTTTAGATCCTGACAAGTGGTATCAGAGACAGGTTGTTCTTTGTTTTTCAAAGTCGAAAACTTTGTTTTAAATTTTTAATTGTTTTGCAATGGAATTTGAAAACAGTAGCAGTGGATCTGGGCAAGGACTCAAAGTGCCTATGCTCAAGCCCACTGAGTTTGAGATGTGGAAACTCAGGATTCAACAGCATATTCAATTCATTGATTATGCCATATGGGAAGCTGTTGAATTTCCTCCTGTAGTTGATCCAGAACTTGATGATGAGGGAAAACCAGTCAAAACTCCTCCAAAAACTGAACTTGAAAGGAAGGCTAGAATGAATGAAGTGAAAGCACTTACACTTTTACAAATAGCCATTCCTAATGCTTATCAACATCAGTTCAAAAAGTTTTATACTGCTCATTCTCTTTGGAATGCCTTAGAGAAAAGATTTGCTGGTAATGTCAGTACCAAGAGAAACCAAAAGGATCTCTTGAAACAGCAGTATGAGAACTTTTCTGGTGGCAAGAATGAAAACCTTACTCAAATTTTTGACAGGTTCAACAAACTGATAAGTGAACTGGAAAGTGCAAAAGTCAATCTGGATCAAGATGAAGTCAACAGAAAGTTTCTCAGATCTCTTGGAGAAGAATGGACAGTCTATGCTGCACAATGGAGAACAAAAGACACTCTTGATGAGATAGAATTGGATGATCTATATAACAGTTTAAGAGTGTTTGAGACTGAGATTGATGCTAAAAAGAAATCCTTTTCTTATAATCACAATACTGCTCTTCTGTCTTCTGAAAAATCTAATAACTGTGATTCTTTTTCAGGTGGTGATGGCAACTCTGCTGAAACTCACTATGAGGCTTTTGTTGCCAATGATGGATTATTTGCTCTAAATGTTGAAGACTTGGAACAAATTCATCCAGATGATCTTGAAGAGATGGATTTAAAGTGGCAACATGCAATGCTGACCATGAGAGCCAAAAGATTTCTTAAAAGAACTGGAAGGACCAACTTTCAAGCCAAAACAGAAGGCAAACCAGCTTTTGATAAATCAAAAGTGGAATGTTATAAATGCCATAAGTTTGGTCACTTTGCCAGAGAATGTAGATCTCAAGGTCAACAGCCATCAAGGACTTCACAGCCCATTCAAACATCATCATCAACAGCACTTGTCTCTCAAGAAGACAATGTGTTTGACTGGAGTGATCAGGCAGAAGAAGAATTTCAAAATCAAGCTCTAATGGCAGAAACATCAAATGTCTCCTCCACTGAACTACCATCTGAGGTAAATTCTAAACTCTGCTCTCAATCATGCAAAAACATGGTTAAAAAGTACAGAGATCATAATGAGAGCATGTGCAAAACTTTAGCTAAGATGGAAGAAAGGAGATATGAATACATGCAAGCCATAGAAGATCTGGAAAAACAGATCAATGATTATAAGGATAATGAGATTCAAATGGGATATGATAGAACCTATCATGAGTGGGAGAAAAAGGAGCTAAATAAGAAAATAGAATCTCTGAATAAAAAGGTAGAAGAGACTGAACAAAAGGTGTTTGAGGCTAATAAGAAACTAGAATCTGTTAACATAGATCTAGGAAACTTTAAGCTAGCAAATCAAAAGCTGGAACACATGATGGAAGTCCAATTTAAAGATAGAGTAAAATCCCAGGTTAATCCCAAAGAAGGAATAGGATACAGAGCTACTCCACCTCCATACAACAGCAAGTATATTCATCCAATGAGTGAGGTTGCTGATAGACTTGTCAATGAACCACTAGATGAGTCTATGACTATTGTAGATCCTATCCTTGATAACAGTCTTGAACCAAAGGAAGATAAGATTCAAAATAAAGACTGTGACACAATGAGTGCACCAATAGAGATCCAAGCTCCCAGTAAGAAAGGAAAAGAGAAGATGAGTGTATGCAATGCTACTCCACAAGTTTCTGTACATTCTAACTGTAACACTGCATCTTCATCAAAAGGTAATAAAAGAGGTAAAACTGTTTCTGTCTGCACATGCCAAAATCATGGTGTTCAAAAGTTTCCTAAACAACAGCAGGTAAGAGGAAATCAGAGAAACAAGAACCAGAAATTGACAGAAAAGTCTGGTTCTCCAATTCAAACTGTCAAAAGGTGTTATCACTGTGGAAGGAAGAATCACTTAGCCAAGGATTGTTTTTACAAACCAGCTGTTGCAAAACAGACTGTGAATAACACAACATCAAATCCTATTCAGGCAAAGCACTCAAAAGTGAAACCTTCCACATCAGTTCCAAAGAAAACAGTTGATCACAGGTTTTCAAAAGTTAATAAAAAACAGTCCACACATCAAAAACAAGTTTTGGCAAAGCCTAAATCAAGTTTTAAACAAATATGGTGTGTCAAGGACAAATCTTCAGCTCAAACTGCTAATGCAAAAGATCAGACTGTTAAGTCAAAATCTGAAGCTGTTAGTGCAAAAACTGAAACTGTTAGCACTACAAACACAGATCAAGCTGCTGAGCATCAATCTGGAATTGCTAGTGAACCATCTGAGACTGTTAGAAGAAAAGATGATCAAAATAGTTGGATACCTCATATTATCACCAAATACTATCCAAAGACTCCATCAGTAGATCTCACTAAATATAAGAAGTCAAAAACAGTATTTAGTTATGTCAATGTACAAGGCCATCCCAAAACCAATTTGGTTTGGGTTTACTCCACTACTGACTAAGCTGTTATTTGTGCAGGGCAACCACAGGTCTCCTCATAGAACAAGATGGCATTTGGACAGTGGATGCTCTAGGCACATGACAGGCAATTCTGAATGCTTGTCAAATTTCAAAGGTTTTGATGGAGGTTTTGTTGCATTTGGAGGCAACACAAAAGGAGGTAAGGTTACAGGTAAAGGTACTGTTAATGCAGGCAACATGACATTCCATGATGTTTTGTATGTTGAACAGCTTAGGTACAATCTATTAAGTGTCTCTCAAATCTGTGACAAACAAAACATTGTTCTGTTCACAGATTCTGAGTGCATTGTTCTTTCAAAAGATTTCAAAGTTCCTGAAAATCTTGTTTTACTAAGAACACCAAGAAAGGACAATGTCTACTGTCTGGACACAGATCTTTTATCTAAATCAAATACTATAAGCTGTTTGATATCCAAAGCATCATCCAATGAGTCTGCTCCTTGGCATAGAAGGATGTGTCATATGAACTTCAAGTCCATGAATGCTTTAGTTAAAAAGAATCTGGTAAGAGGCTTACCACAAAAGGAGTTCATTTGTGATGATCATTGTGTAGCATGCCTTAAAGGTAAGCAACACAAAACATCTCATAAGGCCAAAGAAGTAAATTCAATCTCATCTGTTCTTCAGCAACTTCATATGGATCTATTTGGTCCAACATCTATTTTGAGTTTGAATAATAGGGCTTACTGTTTAGTTATTGTTGATGATTTCACCAGATTTACTTGGGTTTACTTTCTTAGGTCCAAAGATGAAACTGCTGACCTAGTTAAGTCTTTTATCCTTAAGATAGAAAACCAATCCAATTCCAAAGTTAAGGTGATAAGATCAGACAATGGAACTGAATTTAAAAATCACATTCTAAACAGTTTCTGTGAGTCCAAAGGCATTGCAAGACAATATATCGCCATCCTCAGTATTAGCCCTATTACGAAGCATGAATGCCGACGATAATAATTTGGCATAAGAGATTTTCAGATGGCGATCACAAAGTGCTATGGTTAGTTAGGGCTACTGCACGCGTAACAAGACAAGCTGTCTCCTAGCCCACCACCCGACCTACAGTAGTTTATATTAAGGAGATACGGGTGTGATTTTTTGTTGAACTACAAGGGCTACAAAAGGTATATGCGCTTTGAGGATCTGACCCTTTGGCATTCCGATGGTACACGTTCGACTGGTTCGAGCGCTCTCAACAAAGAAAGTACTAAAGATTGATGCTCAACCAGATCCTGATGCAGAGATGCCACCTAGGAGATACATAGACACTCAGCGCATAGCTACCTGAACGAGCGGCTACATACAGACAGCAATCCGACGCTCGACGTCATACTTGGTCTTCTGAGAATCTGACAGATCATGCCCGCGTTCCAGACCTCCTAAGTATCGAAAGGGGGAGATTGTTAGATTAATTAGTTCGATCCTAGGAGTTATTTGTAATATTTTATATCATTGATAATTTTGTCTTGTATTTATTTCTAGGTGTTTCAATGTTTTATGTAAAAGTGTAGGGGCCATTGTTGCCAAGTCTTGTAAGTTAATTAAATGAGCCTATAAAGGCTCCTAGGGTGGTACTTTATGAACACACCGGTTGACTACATTTGAATTCCTTTACAACAGCCACTTTCATCAATATTATAATTCAATATTTGCTTCTTTCTTTAATTAACCCATTTATTTAGCTAGTTTTTCTCATGTTTGTGATGAGATAACATTGAGGTCTGAATACATACGGATGTTCATCAGTTTAACAACTATCCCCCCTCTCATCTTTCTTATTTCTGAACAACCCATCTGTTACTCAAGTGCCTCTTACCTTAGGAAGATCCACCAGAGTCCATACATCTGAATCTTAACTGTAGAAGCTCTCTTGCATGCCTCAATCCAGGATGAATCGTTTAATGCTTCTGATGCCATCTTTAGGTTTCTAGTTGAGACATGAAACAGCATTCTCAAGGCAGCTAGACGAATGTCAGGAACTGTTTGTTCAGCAGAGCAGTCTATTTGAACCATTTTCCTTTTGTTTGGACAGAGTGCTTGGATACCTAGTATTTTGAGTTGAGAAGGATGATACTGTTAACGTCTTAGTATAGGATGCTCTCTCTCAGTCGGAAAAGAGGATCCAAGATTGTATCATCTCCATCTGGACCAGTAAAAGGATCATCTTCAGGAACAGCGTTGACTTGAATCTGGGACTGTGTCCCTTTGTGTTATAGCGTGTTCTCTCAGGACTTGGGAGTGGCACTTTCAGTATTGAATTTGTTCATGTTAGCAGCAGGACCCCTGGAGGATCACAAGAACAGAAGTGGTAGAGTGTGTAATCATCCAACTTGGTGAACTGCAGCAGTCGAAAACTTTGTGCCACAGCGTGAGAAGTTGTATTGGCAGCAGGAGAAATTGTGTTAGCATGCTTCACCCTGTATGCACAGCTTCTGCAGTATCTCAACAAGCTCAGAGAATTGTTAGTGAATCAAATCAAACAACCAATCAGGACTAGTGCCTTGATATTAGCATATTTACATTAAATTCAACGATTGGCACTTTCTTCAATGTTTTAGACACACTGTTATATACTCATAGGCTTGGCTTTGAGGTGAGTATCCTACAAAGAATCCTCTTCCTTCTTCAGCTTACTTTCAAACTCCCTAAGTGAGTCTTAGTGTGAAGGATAGTACATGGGCATCCAAATGGCTTGAAGAAAGCTATTAGGGGACTTCTGTTATGGAATAACTCATAGGGATTTTCCGGTGATTGAACAACTTGAACCCTATTTAGAACATAACAGGCTGTATTAACAGCGTTCCTGCCCAGAAAGTCATTGGCAGATTTTGAATCAGCTAACATGTTCTAGCAGCCTCAATTAGGTTGTTCTTTCTTTCAGCTACACCATTTGCTGTGGTGTTCTTGGTGGACTACCGGTGTTCTATATTCACTCGGAGATGGCCAAGCTTACCATACACAAGTCTATATGGGGGACATGCCCGATTGGTGTTTTAAATGGCATCTGTATGCCCAAGAAACATTATTAATTTTTGAGACCAATCTTTACGATCCGGTTTAAACCCGTTTTTTTTTCTCAAGGTTCTCTTGATTCTCTATAGAGATCTCGACTTGTCGCTTGTTTGCGGTGCATATAAGGGCGTTACTATTCAATGGTTAAGTACATACTGTTAAGGAGTTTAGAAAAATGCTGATTCTTCATATGTGACCTCCGTCACTGATGATTTATGCCCGGAATACCGTGTGTGCTTAAATTATTTATTTTAATAAATTTCACACAAACCCGCTTATCTAGTGCGTTGAGATTCTGCTTCCATCCATTGGGACACATAATCTACTGCAACTAAGATGTACCTCATTCCAAATCATTTTAGGAATGCTCCCATTAAATCATGCCCCCACACATCAAATATTTCGATGATAATATCGGGGTCATAGGTCATTTCAAACACTTTTCGCGATTGCCACCAGTTTGCTGGCATCTTGTGCACCCCATAACAAACTGTATGCATCCTAAAATATTATAGGCCAGAAAAAACTACCCTGCAATATCGGGGCCAGTTTTCTTTGCCTTGTTGAATTGTGCAATGGCCACCGCATGCATATCCGGCAGATTTAAGACAATCTTTGTGTTCTGAGTTAGGGAAACATCTTCTCTATATTTGCTCTGCTCCTATTTTTCACTAGATCAGGCTCATCCCAAATGTATGCCTTGCTTGAGCATAGAAATATTTTCTTTGTTATGAGTTCCAGTGCTCTGGCACTCTTCCTGTAGAAAACTCGATTAGCCAAACCACGGAATTTTATGATAGATACAGATTAATACTTGTTCATCAGGGAAGGAGTCCCTGATTGATCTAGTTGGTTTGTTGGATTTAATTGTATGCCTGATAAATGATCGGCAACAACATTTTCGTGCCCTTTTTATCTTAAAATTTTAAGTCAAACTCTTGCAATAAGACGGATTCCACCGAATCAATTAAGTTGGGCATCCTTCTTTGCCAATAATATCTGTTAAAGCACTTTGGTTAGAAGAGTGCACCAATACGTTTGCCCCCCAAAATATAGGCTCTGAATCTTTATCTAGGGCAAACATTACATGTAAATCGCTCTTTTTCCGTAGTGGTTGTATGTAATTGGTTTGTGCCTTCATCAAAGGTTTTACTTGCATAGTAAATTGACCACTGGGCTTTTCTCAAATCTTTGTCTAAACAGCACCGCTGCATAATCACTCGCATCACCGTGGATCTTAAATGAGTTTGAGACCAATCCTAGAGTTGCAGAATTGACGTTCGGTTAATTTTGATTTAAAGCTTCTCAAAGCTTTCATACAGCCTCATTAAAATTAAACTAATATTCTTTGTAGAAAGCTTGCATCCCGGGCCTTGCTATTCACTGAACTCTTTAATGACTCACGATAAAAACCAGCGTGGCCTAAGAATGATCTTATTCTTTACGGTTTTAGGGGTGGAAGTGAGGAAATAATTGAACTTTGCTTTATCTACCTCCATTTCTCTCTCGGACACACTTGACCAAGACTACCCCTTCCTTTACCATTAAAATGGCTTTTCTACCCAACTTAGCACTAAGTTGGTTTCAGTGCATCCCTTTAGGGACTTTTTCTACATTTCCTAGACAATATTCAAAATGTCTTCTCCTCTGGAGAAATCATCCATAAATATTTCAAGAGAACACCAACCATATCAAAAGATTAGCCATCATACATCGCTGAAATGTGTCGGGTGCATTACATAGTCTAAATGGCCTCCTTTGTATGAAAAGTGCCATATGGACAGTTAAATGTAGTTACTTTTCTTTGCTCTCTGGATGGATTGGATTTGATTGTACTAGAAATCTCCACAAGGAAACAATTAAAACTTCTGTGTTGGCTTACACTTATCTAGATGTTGAAAAACAATTAACTTGTAAAAGTTCAGGGTCATTTATGTCAATACTCTAATATTTATTATTTGAGTCTATATATGTGTGAGTGTGTACTGTGGAGAGATGGATTGTAAGGTAGAAACAAAACAATCAGATTCCACATACGGTTAGAAAAACGTTAAAGAGAGGAGAGATTGCTGTGCACGTCACAAGAACATCATTGTTTGTAATATTTTCTCTCTTATCATTCACTATAGTGTGTTTGGATTGTTAATTGTTCATATTATGTTTAATGTGATTGCATTGATGAAATATGAATTCACAATTTGTATCAGAGACTAATATGGCTGAATTTTCGTGAATTTGAATTTGAAATCGTTTTTTTACGAACACTGTTATTATTCATTTTTTTTGTTGAAATTCACAAATCAATGAGGATTTTGGATTGTGGATGAAATGATCTGAGTCTTTGGATCGAAGGTTGCGAATTTAAAGATGAATCAATGATATACGTATCAAATTTTTTAATTCCAAACACCAGAATTTAATTGAGAATTTTTAGATTTTTGGAAAAATGTGATTGTTGGGTCTGAGGGTTTTTGGTCGACTTTTGGTTTTTCTCGAGAATAGCCAAAGTGATTTCACAAAAGTGTTCTGCTATTAAAAGGACCTTCGAAAATCAACTTTGAGGTCATTTCATGATTTTTTGTTTGAAAAAAAGTTTGGATCTGATCTTGTTTTTGTTGGAAAAAGGTAAAACTGGCATAACTAAATTCCTAGTGTCATCGAGTTTTATAAATGAAGGCATTTCGAGTGATCCAAGAGAGTAAATCGCGGAAACTTTATATTCTATCGGTTTCAGCTTTAATTCTCCGCGTTTACAGCTTCATTAATCGAGTTTTTATGCTTCATTAATCGAGTTTCTGCTTCATTAATTGATTTCAGCTTCATCATTCGAGTTCATCACGCTTCTTCTTCCATAGAGTTTGGCTAGTGTTCAATCGGAGTTTATTACTCTACTCGAGTTGAGTTCTTATTCATTCGAGTTTCATCAATATTTGACTGTTGACCTAATGCTTAAATTGGCCATAACTTTGACTGTGGAACATCGTTAGAAGGCCCTAATACGTCAAATCGTAAGCTTGAATAGCGATCTACGATTGTAGAATGGGCAAGCTGGCTTCGGAAAAATTTTTGAGCTAAATCACTCCAGAAAAAAGTTACGGGCTTTTGCTGCCATCAAATCTAAAATTCACGTAAAAAAAATCAAATCCGAGCTGGGGGCCTTTTTTTTAACCACTTAATCATTCAAGATCCATTTTTCTTCATTCAAGACTAACTCAAAATTTTCCTACGTCCATAAACGATCTTGGAAGTTCATTTTCAGCGATTCATAATCGGTTTGTGAACAATTTTTTCAAAGTCTTAGCTAATTGTCAAACTGACTGAATCTGAAACGATTCATAAGAACAATTAGCTCTCTTCGTTCATTTTTAAATACAGATTACTTAAGCTTTGGCCTTTACGTGATGTAAGACTACTGAACGAAGAATTCGAATCTTAAAAGAGGAATTAAAACTCCGCGCTTCAAAGATAAGCAAACGTTTGAGAGTTGTGTTACAGTTAAAAATATCTGATTAATAAAAACTTTGAAGAGGAGAAGTTGAGCTTATTGCAAACTTACGGAAATCTAAAAGATTCGTCAGAACAATTATGAAATCTTTTCAAGTAAATACTGATCCGCTTGGCTTTATGGACGTACGATTACTGAACGATAGATATGTTGGAGCTTAAAGGAAAAACAAAGTTCTGCGAGCCTTGTTCTTAATTTGACAATTATCTGAGTTGAAATAACCGAACATGATGAGCTTAAACAAGAGAATTTTCAAAGTACAACTCAACCTACCAGTCTTGTGTCTGAAAGATCGGAATTAAACAAGTAAAAAAAGTTAAGGAATTGAAGTACACTTTCTAAGACAAAACAAACTGATCAGACATTGTATTTTTTCAACCAAATGAAGAAATTTTGCACTTCCAAAAAGAGGTAGTCTTTAAACAAAGATTTGATCGAGAAGGCCAACATGAATTCTTACTTAAATGATTTGATGTCCTTGCCCTTAATTTTTCTCTTTCCACCCTATTTGATCTATAACTGGTTGGGAGAAAAATGATCTTTTGAAGTAGCCATGCATTAAGTTTTCTTAATCTATACAAACCTCTCCACCAGTTACAGGGCGCGTAGTATCTCTCTCCTTCTTCAGTTATTACAGACTGTCTCCCGATTTCTTTGGCAAGTTTGGGTGGACTTACCCACTTACTACCGATTTAGGATATATGACATTCCAGCGTCCAACCATTTTTTAATACATCCTTCTTAACTACCCTCTTAAATTAGGATTCAACTCCGTTGTGCATCCGAGCTGGTTAGCTTCTGGATCATTAACTGATTCCGGTGCATACACACGTGGGTACTGCTTCCTTTTAAACTCAGCTCTCGTCACCCTACTACTTTTTTTTATAATGACTACCACTGCAGTAGAGCTTTTTTCTGCTCTTCAGTCGGATCTGATGAACATGAAATTCTGACAGGCAAACCTGTCATCTGACCTAGAAAAGCATATTTCAAATGGATGGCAGCTCCTTCAATTCTCGAACATGTGGTTGCTCTATTGAGGTTGGTGGACTTAGGTAAATCAGTAGGTTAATTTTCAGTCCTATGGGTCCCCGGTGGTTTTTTGACACTAGTGGGGATCTATGACTAACTTCTAGCTCATCACATCAATCTGATTTATTTGGGCTAGCTCATTTTCCGCCAAAGAATAACTCCGTAGCGTCTTTGGTGTGGATTAACGAGACTATGCTGCCTGCTCAAGTTCGTTCTTCCACCAGTCTATAAGATAACATTCTGATCAATAGCAGAGACACTTGAAGAATTAAAACACATTCAGTCTTAACTTTTCTATTACCAAAGCATTATCCACTGCTCCTGTCCTACAATCAATTTGTGCCTTAATCGTGGCTTCGAAGGTCTACCTAGGATAATAGCCGATTGATTATCTCCTATTGAACTTTCTGGGTGTGCAATACTAGGCAGTCAACTGGCTAGTTAACAATCTTCAACTTTTACTATGACATCTGATAAAATACCTCTTTGCACTTGGTTGACCGATCTGCCAGTTTAAGATAATATCAGTTGTATGTAACTGAACTAGATCATGGTTATCAAACATGTTTCCAGGTAAAATATTAACATTAGCTCCAAGCAATCGAGCAGTGCCTCTTAATCTGCACATGCCATTGTACTGGAATCAATGGTGATCCAGGATTCTTCAGTTAGGAGGTAGCGAACTAGAACTATTGCAACTCAATTGTTTAGTAGATTGATCTGCTTTGGGGCGAGACCTTATAACTTTCTTTTCTAAGTACAGAGATATTTTGAAAATTGGCATAAGATGGAACCTGTTGATGCCTTTATCAGTAGGCATATTGCTCTTTACTTGAATTGAATAAGTCCACAAAGATCTTCTGGTGTGGGCTCTTTTGCGTATGGAGAAGATTTTGGCATTTCTACAAGCCGGCAGGATAAGGCAGGAGGAATTGAAGTATACTGAACCTCTTACCGACTACCCCAACTTTGGCCCGTTGGAATATCTGTTTAATTGGTCTTTTTCTTAAAAAGAAACCTTATTAGGAATCTCCTTCTTCTTGGATCCTCTTTTCCTCCTTACACGACTTCAGTGTCGGTATCTTCTTCTGTCCGTCTTTTTTCTTTAGGCATCTCTTATTTTATTGTTCTCTCTTCCAATCCTTTATGTGGTTATCTTAGCTACTTCATTAACTTCGTAATCCTCATGTTCTTCTTATCTTTATAATGATGATGAGCGTGTGAAGGATTGGGAACAGTGTTGCTAGTAAGCTTCCCCCTACTCACGCCTAGTACGCGACTAAGATATATCTGACCCATCTGGCGAGTGTTAACATCTCCCTGGTCTTAGTATTGATAGCTGATTTCTGTTTCTTAATTCAGCAAACTCTACAAATTGCCACTGAAGTATATTTGTGTCTACTTGCGTACTTGTGGTTGATCATGAATGATTTGACTTATACTATCGCTCATCCTTCGCTGTTGAAAGTTGAACCAGATTGATTCTCTCTTTGGTTGGTCATATCTTGGTTTAGATTGATGATCGGTAGGTTGATAATTTCCATCGAACGTTGGGATGTTTCTCCTTCCCCGGATTGTATGTTTCTGAAGATGGATTATCCCTCTCTCGATGAGCTCTAAATCCGTAAATTCATAGCAAATTCCTCAGTGGATTGCCCTTGGAGGACATGCGTCAGAATGCATGCGATGGCTCTCCGCATGTAACACAATTATTGATATGATAGGGTTTGAAAAAACCCTTCATCAATTGATCCATTTTTTCCCTAATTCAAAAATATCACTCTTTAACCTCACGTTTCCATGCATTATCTATGCCCATAACTTGACACCTATTACTTTTTTAGAACCAAGCTTGGACTTTAAGACCTTTACCGAGTTGCTAAGCAAAACTCCCAAGCTTCATCATCTTCTTTACCCTAAAAATGCTGACTCCTTGTGGCAGCTATTAAATCATATACGAATTTCTTGACCTCACACCATCAAATAATGTATTGCTAGCATCCTTGTGTTACCTCGTGGTGTGGACAAGCTCTCAGTAATTCGTTCATCCGATCGAACGCTTCGTGATTGTTCGCCTTGGTTTTTATTTAAATCTGGTAATTTTCCTTTCTTTTCTCGGTGTTTCACTAATGGGGTACTTATTTATTAAGGAATTCTCGTTTCATTTGCTCTCATGTTGTAATGCTAGTTGGTTGGTAAGGATACGAACCAATTCTTCGCTTTCTCTTTTAACGAAAAGGAAATAATCGATGTTAACTCGTTAGTGGTTATATCTCGAACATGGTTTGCTTTCCAAATGTTGGGAAAAGTTTAAGTGTGTTCAACCTCTTATTTATACTTCTCAGACTGTTAGTAGATTTTAAATGTAAATTCCAACGTTCATGCTGCTAGTTGAAGAAACTCGAGGTGCCAGTTAAAAGTCAAGCTGCCGAGCAAATCGTACTCACGCTGCTCTGTTATGCTGTCAAGTGATTAAGCTGCTCAACAAGTTTCTATAACACAGGAAAGTTGCTGATTTTCCGGAAAAGATTCTACCTGAAGATTCCAGATATCTACTATCAGAGGAAGTCATTATCGTCAGGAACCATATCAAGACGCAATATAAATACATAGAATAGGCTTTCTATTGTATAGGAGGTTTCTGCATATATGAGTCTGTATTGCTTTATTGATAGAGTTTTCGTAAGCCTCCTAAGGTTGTAAAATCCTAAGAACAGAGTGTTCTCGTCTATCAAACAGATATTAGAGGTGATGTCCTCATTGAATTCTAGCAATACAAACGTCTGATTACTTCTTGTGTGTTTATTCCATTATTGATTCTGAAAGTTTTGTGTTCAAATAATTAAGGTGTTATTCCCGCAAAAACTTCTTGATTAAGACCTTTGATTCAAAGCAGTTATTGATTTATACTCTGTATAAATTCAACATCAGTAATCTTGGTAATTCAGTTTTGATCTGACAAGTGGTATAGAGAAGGTTGTCTTTGTTTTTCAAAGTCGAAAACTTTGTTTTATAAATTTTAATTGTTTGCAATGAATTTGAACAACAGTAGCAGTGGATCTGGGCAAGGATAAAAGTTGCCTATGCTCAAGCCCACTGTAGTTTGAGATTTGTGTAAACTCAGGAGGATTCAACCGCATATTCAATTCATTGATTATCGCCATAGGGAAGCTGTTGAATTTCCTCCTTGTAGTTGATCCAGAACTGAGATGATGAGGGCAAACCAGGTCAAAACTCCTTCTCCACAAACTGAACTTGACAAAGGACAGGCCTTAGAATGAATGAATGAAAGCACTTACACTTTTACACAAATAGCCATTCCCTAATGCTTATAACATCAGTTCAAAACAGTTTTTATACTGCTCATTCTCTTTGGAAATGCCTTAGAGACGATGTTTGTGGTAATGCCAGTACCTAAAGAGAAACCAAAAGGATCTCTTGAACTAGCAGTATGCAACATTTCTGGTGGCAACGAATGAAAACCTTACTAAATTTTGACAGGTTTAACAAAACTGATAACGTGAACTGGAACGTGCAAAAGCAATCTGGATTCAAGATGAAGTCAACAGAAAGTTTCTCAGATCTCTTGGAGACGAATGACAGTCTTGCTGCTGCACAAATGGAGAACAAACGACACTCTTGATGAGATAGAATTGGCATGATCTATATAACGTTTAAGAGTGTTGAGACTGAATTGCTGCAAAAAGAAATCCTTTTTCTCTATTAATCACAATACTGCTCTCTGGTCTTCTGAAAAAACTAATAACTGTGATTCTTCAGGTGGTGGTGATGCAATTGCTGAACCTCACTATGAGGCTTTTGTTTGCCAATGATTGGTGGCTTATTTGCTCTAAATGTTTGAAGACTTGGAACAAATTCATCCAGAGATCTTGATAGAGTGGATTTTTAAAGTCTGGCACATGCAATGCTGACCATGCGAGCAAAAAGATTTCTTACAAAGAACTGGAAGGCCCAACTTTCAAGCCAAAACAGAAGGCAAACCAGCTTTTGATAATCAAAAGTGGAATGTTATAAATGCCCTCCGTTTGTCACTTTGCCAGAGGAATGTAGATCTCAAGGTCAACGCCATCAAGACTTCACAGCCCCTTCAACCTCTCATCAACAGCACGTGTCTCTCAGAGACAATGTGTTTGACTGGAGTGATCAGGCAGAAGAAGGAAAGAATTTCAAAATCAAGCTCCTAATGGCAGAAACATTCACATGTCTCCTCCACTGAACTACCATCTGAGGGTAAACTTCTAAACTCTGCTCTCAATTCATGCAAAAACCTGGTTTTAAAAAGTCAGAGATCATACTGCGAGCATGTGCAAACTTTAGCTAAGATGGACGAACGGAGATCTGAATACATGCCCGCCATAGAAGGACTGGCGGAAAAACAGATCAATGATTCTAAGGATAATGAGATTCAAAATGGGATATGATAGAACTATCATGAGTGGGAGAAAAAGGAGTAAATAAGAAAATCGCATCTCTGAATAAAAAGGTAGAAGCGACTGAACAAAGGTGTTTGAGGGCTAATAAGAGAAACTAGCAATCTGTTAACAAGATCTTAGGAAACTTTTAAGCCTAGCAAATCAAAAGCTGGGTGTGGTGGTGGAACCATGATGAAGTCCAATTCACGCTAGCTTAAAATCCCAGGTTAACTCCCAAAGAAGGAATAGGCTACAGAGCTACCTCCACCACTCATCACCAACAGCAAGATATCATCCAATGAGTTGAGGTTTGCATGATTTAGACTTGTCAAATGAACCACTAGATGAGTCTATTGACTCTTGTTGATCCTATCCTTGTAACAGTCTTGAAACCCCCCAAAGGAAGCTACGATTTCAAAAATAAAGACTGTCGTGTACACAATGATGTGCACCCATAGAGATCAAGCCTCCCAGTAAGATAAGAAAGGAAACAGAGAGATCGCGTGTATGCAATGCTACTCCACAAGTTCTTTTCCTTCTAACTGTAACACTGCATCTTCATCAAAAAGGTAATAAAAGAGGTTAAATTTCTGTCTGTACTACATGCCCAAAATCATGGTGTCAAAAAGTTTCTAAACACAGCAGTAGGTAAGAGAATCAGAGGAAACAATGAAACCAGAAATATGCCAGCAAAGTCTGGTCTCCAATTCAAACTGGTCAAACGGTGTTATCACTGTGGAAGGACGAATCACTTAGCCAAGGATTGTTTACAAACAGCTGTGCACAAAACAGCCGTGAATACCACAACTCAAATCTATTCAGGCAAAGCATCAAAGTGAACCTTCAAATCAGTTCCACCAAGAAGAGAAACAGTTGATCACACCGGTTTTCAAACGTTAATAACAAAACAAAAAAAGGTTTCCAAACATCAAAAACAAGTTTGGCAAAGCCTAAATCAAGTTTTAAACAAAATATGGCTGGTGTCAAGGACATCTTCAGCTCAAACTGCTTAATGCAACAGATCAGACTGTTAAGTCAAATCTGAAGCTGTTCGTGCAAAAACTGAAACTGTTCGCACTACAAACACAGATCAAGCTGCTGAGCATCAATCTGAATTGCTAGTCGGACCATCTGAGACTGTTAGAAGAAAAGATGATCAAACATAGTTGGATACCCTATATTCTCACCAACTACTATCCAAAGACTCCATCAGTAGATCTCACTACATTAAGAAGTCAACACAAACAGTTATTTAGTTATGTCACTGTACCAGGCCATCCCAAACAATTTTGTTTGGGTTTACTCCACTACTGATTAAGCTGTTCTTTGTGCAGGGCAACCACAGGTCTCCTCATCGAACAAGAGGCTTTGGGGACAGTGGATGCTCTCGGCACATGCCAGGCATTTGAATGCTTGTCAATTTCAAAGGTTTTGATGGGGTTTTGTTGCATTTTGAGGCAAACACAAAGGAGGTAAGGTTACAGGTAACGGTACTGTTTATGCACTGGCAACATGACATTCCATGATGTTTTGTATGTGAACAGCTTAGGGTTACAATCTATTAAGTGTCTCTCAAATCTGTGACAAACAACACATTGTTCTGTTCACAGGATTCTGAGTGCATTGTTCTTTCAAAGATTTCAAAGTTCCTGAAATTCTTTGTTTTACTACGAACACCAAGAAAGGACAATGTCTACTGTCTGGAAAGATCTTTTTATCTAATCAAATACAAAGCTGTTTGTATCCAAAAGCCTCATCCAATGAGTCTGCTCCTTTGCATAGAAGGATGTGTCATCTGAACTTCACGCCATGAATGCTTTAGTTAAAAAGACTCTGGTAGAGGCTACACAAAAGGAGTTCATTGTGTGATGATCATTGTGTAGCATGCCTTCAGGTAAGCATAACAAACACATCTCATAAGGCCAACGAAGTAAATTCAATTCATTGTTCTTCAGCAACTTCATAGGATCTCTTTGGTCCAACATCTATTTTGATTTGAATAATAGTGCTTACTGATTTAGTTAGTGTTGATGATTTCACCAGTGATTACTGGGTTTACTTTCTTAGGTCCAAAGATGAAACTGCTGACATCGTTACGTCTTTATCCTAGATAGAAAACCCAATCCAATTCCAAAGTTAAGGTGATAAGATCAGACCCATGGAACTGAATTTAAAAATCACATTCTAACCAGTTTCTGTGAGTCCAAAGGCCTGCAAGACAATA